>BQKZ01012261.1:12972-28178 GCA_036244855.1 Temnopleurus reevesii | reverse complement strand
TGATTGATCAGATCATATAAAGAGCAGGAATTTTGGCTCTTATTAAAGGTTTTCTTAAACGCCATATCCTTGTGTGGTTCGCTTTATTTCTTTGTGATGCATACATGTTAAGACTCAGAACCAAATCTATCGTTAGCCAGGTAATTTCAGTACCTAGAGCTGACACATATACAGTAGCACCAAATCCACTTTGTGCAGTGCTCAAGGCGCATTTAAAGTGTAAAAGTAACTTAAGAAGTGAAGTGATTCTATTCTTCATACAATTTTTATTCTTCCTGCTACAAGTTGAATAATCGCCTTGGTCAAAGTGATATTTTCGAGCACTAAATATGAAAATAACATCTTACGAACGTGCGAACAGGTCTGAAATTCATTGAATTCGCGAAAATCTCTGTAAGCTGAAATATCGGCTTTTTACAGTACCTCTTCGCAGACATCTTGCCATTTGATAAAACGAGTAATAGGCTTTTCTGTAGTCCCTCCTACACTCATACATGATGCCGATATTGAGGAACCAGAAATCTAACTTTAAATTGTTTTGTTAGTCCCCTTTGCACGAAGGATTTTATCTTAAAAAATGATGCCGATGTTGAGGGTCAGGAAATCCAACTTCAACTTGCTTTATTCGTCCTACTTACAATAAATATTTGTTTTTCGCGAAATATTCTTAATATAATTACGGTACCTCTTCACAGACGTCTTGCCATTTGATAAACCAGTTATAGGCTTCTTTGTAGTTCCTCCTTTATTCATACATGACACCAACAATGAGGAACCAGAAATCTAAGTTTAAATTGTTTTGTTAGTCCCCTTTGCACGAAGGATTTCATCTTAAAAAATGATGCCGATGTTGAGGGTCAACTTCAACTTGCTTTCTCAGTCCTACTTACAATAAACATTAGTTTTTCGCGAAATATTCTTAATCTAATTACCTCTTCACAGACGTCTTGCCATTTGATAAACCAGTTACAGGCTTCTTTGTAGTCCCTCCTTTATTCATACATGACACCAACAATGAGGAACCAGAAATCTAACTTGAAAATGTTTCATTAGTCCTCTATACACAGAGTTTTTGCTGAATACTATAATTACCTCTTCACAGACGTCTTGCCATTTGATAAACCAGTTATAGGCTTCTCTGTAGTCTCTTCTATCCTCATACATGATGCCGATGTTGAGGTAGAGTCGGGTAGTCAGAACGCTGAATTCACCATATGCCTGTAAGCACAGGTCCAGGGCCTCCATATACATCTGAAAACAAACAAAAGTAATTAAATTTCAGTTATTGAAAAACAGTGTTTTAAGGCATATCCACGTCTTTAAATCAATACAGAGTTAGATGCCAAATGTGCTTACAATGTTATCTACCAATACCTAAATCCCTTTCTTACTTTTTTAGAAGGTATTTTAACGTATTTACATAATTTTCACATGGCTTACAAACATTGAAATATACGTCATGTTTTTAATGATATCTTTGCATTTAAAACTAAAGCCCGGAACATACAGAGATACAGTCACTTTTGCCATCAATTGCTAACTTTAATACATGATTTCCTACAGACAATTGATATCAAACGCACGATTGATTGGAAATCTTTAGTTTATGGGGCCAGATTTGGTCCATAGTTGAGGAAAAAAGGACATGAACAGAAACAAGCCAAGACAATCTCATCAATCTTCATGAAAATATGTTATGCTGCCACGTCTTGCATGATAGACCAACAAACAAAACCAAGATCTTTTATTCTTAACCCTATTCCAACTGGGGGGGGGGGGCCAATTTGACCCCCCCCCCCACAAATTTTGTGATGGCGCCGCCGCGCAAAATTTTTTCACCGCGAGACTCGCTGACTTTTTACTTTCAAGTCTTGCGCAACTTTTAAGACTATTTTCGCGAAAATCGGGCATATGGTTACGTCGCCGCGCCACTTTTTGTACATGCATGTCAGACCGAAAATCGCTCAAAAACGTGATTTTGTGTACAAAGTCAATGTAAATTGGGATTTCAGTCTGAATTCATAAAGATGTAGTTATTTTCAATTTTATGGGTTATAATTAATTCATTTTAGCATAAATATGCTTCAAAAATGTTCTGCAATAAATTTCATCCAAAAAACAATAGAAAACAAAAGGTCGAAAAAACAAAGAAATACATAAGAAATTCATAAAACAATAAAAAACATAAGAAATACCTTGTCACACCAAATTTTTTTCCAAGTAGTATTGTGAGGAATAATATGGAGAATATTCATACCAAAAATGAGCTTTCTAGGAGCTTCAATGAGTGAAATAGAACAGAAAACAAGATTTCATGCATAAATTTGCATAATTAATTAATTAAAAATAGAAATCATAAATTTTCAGAAAATCAAACTATACGGTCATGTAGTTTACACTCTACACTATGTGCGTGCAAAATTTCGCGGCGATCGCGCGATCCACGGCCGAGATCTGAAGGGGGGGTCAAATTGACAGGATCAGGGCAGTCTACCCGATAGAGACAAACTTTCAACATCCTGTCCAGAGGGCTGTACTCACATTGACTTGTTCTTGGCATCCTCTCTCTTCTAAGACTCCCTTGGTCATCGTAGCATCGGCGAGATGACCATCAGATCCCAACTGAAAATACAAAGAAAAAAAAAAGACTTATCAGACCTTCAGAATTATTGCAAGAAAAATGAAATCAATCTTAGGGGATGTTGTTCAAAATCAACTGCAACTTTGCAAATTGTAACGCGCATTTTCATTCGTGCACGGTATGCACATTTAACAAGACGTGCATGAAACCAAAATTTTGACTGGTACATTCCGATCAACTGCAACTTGTGATCAATTGCAACTTTTGAACAACTCCCCCTAAGACTCTAGATTAGTAACGATAGAATTAAAGAGATCTGCATCAGCTGAAATTTTTTTAAAATTCGCGAATATTGCAGTCCGGAAAATCAACAGTGTCTCTGTGGTACACACTTTGCCGTAGAATTACGATTCATTTTTATCATGAATTTAATTGCATCTTTTATGTCACAGGCCCCTGGCCTCTGTAAGACGCACATTTATACAGTATACAGAGATGGCCCAAAACCTGAATATTACAACACAGAAGTATTGACTCATACGGAATACCTGTGTACTAAAAATACAGTCAAACCTCGTTATAACGAGGTCCTTGGGACCACAGAAATTATCAATTTATATTGAAATCTTGCTATATCAGGGCCAAAATACAAAGAGATGGGACCAGGTAAACTACCTTGTTATAACGAGATCTCGTTATATCAGTGCTCTTTATAACGAGGTTAGACTGTATCATTATTCTTTGAGAATCCCCAAATAATATACAAGGTATACAAATATGTGAATGGTCAAAATTATTAAATTTTTAAAGATTGGTTTAATTGTCTTATTATTAGTTTTTACATATTATAATGGAGTATTAAGGGAAGCATCCCACATATAACACTTGGAAAACTGTTCTATTCCATCAAAGAAATCCACAACCAATTGGCAAATGAATTTGAGTTAATCTATCACCCAAAGGCATGAAATAACTACAAGTAGTATAGCTTTTTAAAGATAATTTTCAATATACTCTTTAAATATCAACAATTGTTTACGAAAGAAAATAAGTTGTAGAACATTTAAAAAGAAAGTTTTCTCAAATAAACTTTAAATATTAACAACAAAATGAAGATTTATGATTAATATTCCTGGTGACATAATGATATATAGAATTCATTCAATATTCTCGCCGACTGCTCACAAAGGCGTACACACACTACTGCTGTGTGAAGTTTCCCAGAGGCTATGAAAAAAATCATAGGCTTTCATTCACTGTATTTTTATCTTACCTTCTTGAACAGGTCCATAGCCTTTTCAATTGTGACCTTTGCCTCTGCTAGAGCTTCCGATTCGCTAAGTGTATTGTCTCCTCCGCACTCCATCCAAGCTTGGAGGTTGAAAGCAAGCTGGATCATCGTACGACCGAGCTTGTACTGCAGAACAAAATATAAAGACAAAGGTAGAATTATTTGATAACTTTCTTCATGGTAACATTTTCCATGGCAAGAGCTTTCGATTCACTCAGTGTATTGTCTTTTCTGCACTCCATCCATGCTTGGAGGTTGAAAGCAAACCTGGATCATCTTACGACCGAGCTTGTACTATGGAACAAAATATAAAAACAAAGGTAGAATTATATGATAGCTTTTTTCATGGTGACATTTTCCATGGCAAGAGCTTCCGATTTGCTAAGCGTATTGTCTCCTCCACACGTCATCCATGCTTGGAGGTTGAAAGCGAGCTGGATCATCGTACGCCCAAACTTGTACTGCAGAACAAAATATAAAGACAAAGGTAGAATTATATGATAGCTTTCTTCATGGCGACCTTTGCCTCTGTGAGAGCTTCTGTCTCACTTAGCATGTTGTCTCGTCCTCCACATTCTATCAAAGCTTCGAATTTGGAAGCCAACCAAGCATTGTACGACTATATTTAAAAGATATAGAGGGATTCCTAAGACTACGTGGGATTTGCTAGAAATGTGTAACAAGTTGCAAGTCAGATGCAAATCGCTGGAAAATTAATGGCAATGTCCTCATTAATACACAGTCTGTTCTTCTGACAAGATACATGACTGTATGTTTAAAGCAAGGATTTTTATTGGTACTACGTGCCAATCAATTAAAACTTGCTATCATGGTCAACTCTCTTTCAATTTTCTATTTTTATCAGTGTTTTTAAGGCTAAAAGTTTTGAGCAACAGAAAACTAGGAACCAGGAGACAAGTAATTCAAAACATACTGGATTAACAGTTTCAGTATGTTGATTTCTCATTAAACAGTGTAGGAAAGATACCTGGGCCCCGTAACATAAAGGCTTGCGATTAATTGCTAATCTGATAGCGATTGATATCAATTGCAAGTCTATGGTAAATCATGTACAAAAGTTTGCAATCGATCGCAAAATCAAATAGCGATTAATCGCAAACCTTTATGATAGTAATGATAAAGCAACAGGCGATGATGGGATAAGTTGCCGTCTTTTAAAAATGGCAAAACGTGTCATCGCTGAATCCTTAACGTGCCTCATCAATAAATCAATTGTTAGAGGACAAGTACCAAAAGTCTTTAAAAAAGCAAGAGTTATTCCAATTTTCAAGACTGGTGATATGTCCACTCCAAGTAATTACAGACCAATTTCAATATTACCCATAGTGAGTAAGATTCTTGAAAAAGCTGTTCATTTCCAACTGTGTGATTTTCTTGACAGTAATAACATTTTGTGTGCTAACCAATCAGGTTTTCGCCCCCTGCACTCTACTGCAACAACTCTTATGAAATTAGCAAACCAATGGTCATTTAATATGGATAGAAATGAATTAACAGGTGTTGCTTTTGTTGATTTGAAGAAAGCATTTGACACTGTTGATCACAATATTTTATTACATAAACTGAAGGCCATTGGCTGTTCGGATATGAGTATTCAGTGGTTTGAATCATATCTGTCTAACCGGGAACAGACGGTTTGTTTCAAAGGGACAAAATCAAATTCCTCAAAAATTGTGATGGGTGTCCCGCAAGGTTCAATCCTTGGACCACTTCTTTTTTCTATATATATTAATAGCTTACCAAAATGTATTGAAGATGGCATTGTTGACATGTATGCCGATGACACCACTCTAACGGTTAACGGAAGAACCGTTGCAGAAGTAGAGAGAAAGCTAACCAAAGGAGTGGAAAATATTCTTTCATGGGTAACGAAAAACCGTCTAGTTCTCAATGCGGAAAAGACAAATGTGATGCTTCTTGGATCACGATCAATTCTTAATACTGTAGAGGATTTTTCTGTCACACTAAACGGTAGTTGTTTGAAAAGAGTTAAAGTGGCTAAGTGTTTAGGTGTAATGATAGATGAGGAGTTACGATGGACGGAACATGTGGACAAAATTATTAAGACTGCTCAAAGAAATATTAGTGTAATTAAACGAGCAAAGAGTTATGTTCCAACCAAATCTCTAAAACTTCTTTACAATTCCATCGTCCTTCCTCATTTTGATTACTGTTCGTCAGTATGGTCCGACAGATTTCAAAGACAAACTATTAAGCTACAAAAAGTTCAAAAGCGGGCTGCTCGTGTAGTGTTAGGTGAAGGATTCGATGTATCCTCAACAGATATGTTTAGTCGTTTGGGTTGGATGCCAATTCAGACACGCTTTCAATATGGACGTGCTGTGATGATGTATAAAGCAATGCATGACATGGCACCTAAATATTTAAAACAAGATTTACAACATGTCAGCACTATACATGATCACAGCACAAGACATGCTGTTAGGAATACATTGCGTGTACCAAGATTTAGGACAGACACATATAAACACAGTCCATTGATATCTGGAATTACTGTTTGGAACCAATTGGATTATTCTATTAAAATGTTACCTACTCTAAACAGTTTCAAATCCTCTGTGAAAACGTTATTGTCTACGTTGTAAAGTGTGATATTTGGGGATACATTTTATCAAATCTATTAATTCCAGCAAAATTATTAATTCATAACTTCCCCTCTTGTCAATGTCCATATTATTATTATTTCTACTTTTTCAATTTGTGTATTTAACAGTTTTCAATGCTATTAGTATTTGATTTATGTAGCCTATAGTAGCCTATAGGGATATTGTTGTACATTTGTATATTTGTATATATTGTTATAGTTGTTGTTTACAAACAGGGCCTCATGGAAGACCACCAAATTGGTGAAATGAGCCACCCTGTCTAAATATCAGAAATAAATAAAAAAAAAAAATAAATAAAATAAATGTTACGGAGCCCAGGTGAGATGACCTGGATTGCGAGCCATATTTCCTATCATCTCTTTGCCTCTTTTTTCTTCTCCTCTTCCTCTTACTTTTTTCTATCCTCTTCTCTTCTCATTCCATTCTCTGTGACTCTCACTCTATCCTATGATTTGCAAGATATATTAATGCAGAGGTTCGTTCAAAATTCCTTATTTTTCCTTTACTCTTTCACTTCTAAAGGGGGGAACTAAGATCTGTAGATGTCTATGATTACAGAATGAATTCACAACATCATGATGTCATAATGCACCAGACCTGTCTCCATGGAAAAAAGAATTATCCACTGGTATTGTCTATTCAGGACCCTCCTTTACCAGGACAAATGTTGTTAGTGTATGGTATCAATCTGCCAAATTGTATGACACATTATTATCTTATTTTCTAATGAAAATAGACTGCTGAAATCCTTAAGGTTTTCACATCATGTGGGAGCACTTCGGTATTTTATGTTCATAACAATTGCTAATACCTATTGAGTTTGGTGCCCCTTATCCAAATGTAATACACAAAGAATACGATTTATGGTTGGCAGGTCTGTTCATGTCTTAATTTTGATATCTACCTTGTGCATTTCTCCTTCCAGTGTCTCTCTGATGGCGATAGACTTGCGAGCAAAGTTGATAGCCGGTCTAAGCTCCTTCAGCTGCGCGGGATCCACATACTCGTACAGCTTCAATTTCTGGATGAATCAAAGAGGAAAACATCTTTATTTTAGTAAAATATAAAAGTCATTAGAATTTTGCTCTGTCATAATTATGATATTTCTTGCAGAGTTGATGGCCGGTCTTAGCCCTTTCAGCTGGGCGGGATTGACGTACTCGTACAGCTTCAATTTCTGCTTGAATCAAACAGGAAAATATCTTATATCTTATTTATCTTAAATATTTTATTAAAATCTGCTGATTTGAACTTCCCTCTTTGATAAAGATGACTTTTTGTGTGACTGTTAAGAATAATTTAGTGCTACACACAGACTATGCTGTCAAACAACATCACTTTTACCAAAGAATCAAGGGTAACATCCCCTTATTTTGGTTTTAGATTGATAGAAATAAAGTGAAGTGAAATTATTTTCTAGAAAGCAAATGCCAAGCTTTTTTACCAATAGATTGCCTAGTTGCTCTCACTCAAATGTTAACCGAGGCCCAGAACATTCCGAACATTTTTGCCAAAAAGAATAATCAAGAGTGAAGCTCTCAAACTGTCTAATTACAAAGTGATAGATTTGAAAATCCTGATTTCAGACAGAGAAGCAAACTGGGAACCAGCTGTCATTGTGTATAAATATAAGGCATTCCGGTGATCAACAGGTTATGACACTGGTCTAGTAATCCAAAGGTTGCAGATTAAAATTCGAATTGCATACTATGGTTGGCTAATACAGAATCTATCTCATTATACCTGCCACTGTTTTGCTTTAACAAGTGTTTATCAAACATACAGTAAAATAAAACGCGAGGAATGCAAAGACAGAGTAACACTAATCGTAATATACTCTTAAAAAATTGTACAAATAGAAGAGTGCCCCCCAAATTGCTAATCCAAAACATTGAGATAAAGTTTTAGGGAGCAAAATATTCACCTCATCAAAGACAATACAGGACATATGGTAGAGTTCCACCATACGTTCGGGTCTAGCTCCCAGCTCCTCCAACTCAATATCCATTGCTTCCTTCAGCAAAGCGTAGGCCTCCGTGTGCTTCCCGGACTGGTTACTGCGTATGCAAAATCAGTATTGTAGGCATTAGCCAATTGGTAATTTATGTCATTAATGAACACTGTAAAAATATGCCTGCTTAGAAGCAATAGAAAATTAAAACTTGAATATTCAGATAGCCAAGCATTTTTGGCTTAAAAATATTCAGGAGACTATTTATGAGACGAGGAGAAAATTTATGTACATAAATTCTTTGATAACACGCTAAAATGTCAAATTTGGACCAAAATGTCAAAATACAGTTAAACCAGCTTTAGCGACCACCTGTATAGAAAGACCACCTGTCTATAAAGACCACAGTTTGTGACCCTCTAGAACACGTTTTACATGTCAATGAACCTGTCTATAGAGACCACCTGCTCTCAAAGACCCTTTTTGTGTCTCCTTGGGTGGTCTCTATGGACAGGTACACTAAATATTAGCTTGTAATCTTAAAAATGTTAACACTTACACGACTCTAGCCACTTGCTCGTATCTGCGCGCAATGTCTTCTTTTGACTCGCTCTCTTCTGCAAACTTCGTCATTGATGCCTGGTACTTCTCGAGCAGAACGTCTTGCCATGTGGCACCAAAACCCTGCAACATTAAAAAGAATAAAAGGGGAGAAAATTGTAATCATTATCAGAATCCATGTCAGCATTTCGAATACTGTATTTAGTAAAAATTTTCACGAGGGTATTGTTTTTTGCTATTTTTTCCCTTTTTTTTTGTCTAACCCTTCCACAGGGCTTCTTTATTAAATAAATAAACATTACATTTACAACAGATGCTTACATTTGAGAACAAAAAGGTTTTATTGAGAACAAAAATGTTTTTGAGAACAAAAAGGTTTTTTTGCTAATTTTTGCTACATGTACAGTACCATGAGTCATGAATACCCTGGAGTGCCCTAAAACAATGCATAAAAATCTTTCTAAAATGAAGAAAGTGCAACCCACTAATATGTTAACAGGTCTTAAATGTCAGACAACTTCTCATTCACTCTGTATTAAAGTCTCACATTTTATTTTTGTTCATGAAAGTCAACAAAAATGTTGTTTTTTCAATTGGGTACAGCATGCCTTGATCGATTCTGCATGTATCTTTGGGAAGAATCATGGTGAATCCTTAGTCTAGATTTTACATTAATCCACTAAAAAACAACATTCTAGGTTTAAAATGATTGGTGAGCTGTCTGCAGGCACATCACACATTCTGCCCAAGTTGCCAACTGCACGAATTTACATCGGAGGTAGGTATCGTGATATCATTGAGAATCCCAACATTCATAATAATAATAATAATAATAATACACTGCATACATTTATATAGCGCTTATCAAATACGAAGGATTTCTCTAAGCGCTCTGTGCATTATTACCCGGCTATAGCATGGCCACCATTCGGTGCTCACTGCATTCAAGGAATTTCTTCCTACCGGTACCCATTCACCTCACCTGGGTTGAGTGCAGCACAACGCAGATAAATTTCTTGCTGAAGGAAATTGACGCCATGGATGGGACTCGAACCTACGACCTTCGGGTTGAAAGGCGAGAGTCAGAACCACTGCACCACGACGCCTCTACCTTTTGAACAGATTGTCTGATTTTCCTCAAATTTTTACGGTGATTCATCCAATTTTTCTTCATTCTACGAGAGCATGATACTCCAGGGTTTGGTTCCCCTTAAAAATTAGGTTCAGGTAATTTCTTGAATACCTAGTGTAAGAATATAACATATTCTTATGATAAATGACATTTTGACACAAGAGTTACCGAGTCATAATCACTTAATTCGCTATGCATATTGAACTGAACCTAGCGAGCCATCCTCGTAATACCAATACACATGTATGGTATCTTTGAACATTACACCTAGATCTCTAAATATTGCACTCAAAACAAAAAGTCAATCATACATGTAGATAGACAGATTAATTAAAAGAAGAGGGAAAAGGGCTGTCTGAGGCAAAAACAAATAACAAGGATTCCTACCTCTCTCCAATATTTGAGAAGTACTGCGCTGCAATCTTCGTTGTTTATTTTTATTTTATTTATCTGTTTCCACACATGGGCTGGAACACCCTCCTCAGCCATAAGGCTGTTCTTCTGAGGGGTCCAGAAGTAGAGGTCATACACCTCCCAATCGGCCAAGCATTTCCAAAGTCTGTCCATATCCTTAATTGGTATGGCCCAATTGCATTGTACATGTAGATTATGATGGCAAATACAGGAGGTTTGAGGGAAAAAAGTTTAAAAATGTAAAACCTACCTCTCTCCAGTATTTGAGGAGTACTGTGCTGTAATCTTGGTTGTAGAGGTCATACACCTCCCAATCGGCCAAGCATTTCTAAAGTCTGTCCATATCCTCAATTGGTATAGGCAAATTGCATTCAAAAGTTGTGTATAGTTAGATTATGATGGTAAATATGGGCGGTTATGGGGAAAAGAGTTTAAGAATTGAAAGCCTCGTACCTCTCTCCAGTATTTGAGGAGCACTGTCCTGTAATCTTCATTGTAGAGGTTGTCAAAAACCTCCCAATCGGCCAAGCATTTCTGAAGTCTGTCCATATCCTTAACTCGTATGGCCAAATTGCATTAAAAACATATTGTACAAGTAGATTAAGATGGTAAATATGGGCGGTTTGGGGGAAAAAGTTTAAGAATTGAAAG
Source organism: Temnopleurus reevesii (assembly GCA_036244855.1). Classification (NCBI taxonomy): domain Eukaryota; kingdom Metazoa; phylum Echinodermata; class Echinoidea; order Temnopleuroida; family Temnopleuridae; genus Temnopleurus; species Temnopleurus reevesii. The sequence continues at coordinate 16,949 of BQKZ01012261.1, read as the reverse complement.
CCTACCTCTCTCCAGTATTTGAGGAGCACTGTGCTGTAATCTTCATTGTAGAGATTATCAAAGACGTCCCAATCGGTCAAACATTTCTGAAGTCTATCCATATCCCCGATCGCAAGTAGGTGGATGGGCAACTCCTGTGGAAAAAAAGAAGGAGAAAAAAAAGAGAACATTTACATATATGGAAGGTTCTAAAGAGTTGGCAATATTTCTGTAAATATGTTCCACATTTTTCTTCTTTTTAACAGTATGAGGGGGAATTTCACCTGATTATAAAAAAGTAAAAAAAAAAATTGTCAAAAACATGGCACTGCTGTCTCCCAAAGGCAACATGTTTCAAATCTGAATGCTTTATTACCCTATGTCTCAGTAATATCTGAGCAACTAAATTATTTCTTACCTCCACTTTCTCCCATCAGATTTGACATCTGTGAAGTAGCTCTCTTTACATCAAATTAGGAAGTTTTACCTCATTATGCCAATGATGTCAACATTTATTAATGAAATTTAAAATATAGGAGATAAAGTGATTTATATATTTCAGATTTGACATAACAGATTTAACATAGCTATGAAGAAGTTCTACTTTCATGAAATTTGCAAATTCCATCATATTGCAGTATATTGAGGTAATAACATCAACATTCATTCAGACATAACTGATGAACTAGACCATTTCTTACCCCCACTTTCCTCTCAACAGATATGACATCCGTGAAGAAACTCTCTCTATGTTAAATTTGCATCTTATTGTGGCAATGACATCAACATTTATTCAGAGCTGCCAGAATAATGCTCAAATATAAAATTCCTATATTTAAATGGATGTTTTAAATCTAAATGATTTATTACCACCCCCTTCGAGTCAGCAATATCTGAGCAAATAAATCATTTCTCACCTCCACTTTTCTCTCTACAGATTTGACATCCGTGAAGAAGTTTGCAAGCCTCTTGTGCCACCACATCCTGTCGTAAACTCGATTGGCTGTGGTGTTGTCAAAGTACCTTGGGAGAAAGAAAACAACCAATAAATTTCAGCATACACTACATACACACTACCTCCAAGAAAGCTAAGGATCATTGTATAATTGTTTCACTTCAAATATGATCTCACTCTTCCGGATGTGTAGTGGAGTGAGAGACATCATATAACATTTGAATACACTCATGTGTGAAAATGATTACAGAACGTTTGATAACATGCAAGACAGTTTCATCAGACAGAAACATACATGTATCATAGAGAAGGAGAAACTGATTTATAAGTCGAAGTGGTAGTCATTGCAAAAATTTGATACCATTGTAATTGTTGCACAAATTTGTAACTGCTTTACCAAAACCACACACAATCAAGTTATGTTGCCTCGACACGAAGAAAATCTGAATTAGCAACAATTACAATGCCATAATCTTGAAAGGTGTTAATATCATAGAGGGATTTATGCAACGGCCAAGTGCCAGTTAGTGAAAATGATACAGATAACACTCACTTCTTTCTGACGGCCTTGCTGAGGGCTCGATGGTAGAAGTCCAATCTCCCTTCACCGCTGTCTCCGAACGGTCTGATGAACGGCTTGAGAGCCCGGTATACCACAGCCCACTTGGCGGCAGGCAGAGGTGAGGCATCCTTGTTTGACTTCTCCTTTTCTCCATGATCTGCAAAGACAGAATAATTTGAAATATCATTGAAGGTGATTACTATCAGCACGGACAGAATTGTGGTTACCAAGGCAATGCACAGTTCGATACATCCACGAGCCCATGTTGAAAGGTGACTAGCTTTACAGTGCTTCAGAAAGTATTCTTATTTCTTATGTCCCAAAATTTCCAAAATATCTTGAGAATTTGTAACTTGTTTACATGTGGTTTCCCACAAGGTTCCTTCCTAGTTCCATTACTTTTCATTGTGTACATATGCTTTAATTATCTTCTAGACTTCTGAATTTTGTCAACAATCTCTTTTTAATAAATTGTTCAAGAGTTATATATCTCTTCTCTACCAGAAAACAAAGTTCTAAACAAATTAAGAACCAAATTCATATCAATGAATTCATCAAAAATTTATCAAATTGAACTACTAAGATTAAATTGGTACAAAATTGGTATTCAAACTCAGAAAATTGTCTTACCTTTGCTATTGTCCTCATCCTTATCAGCCGGCATGAGATTGTCTTCATCCCCTAGGATAAGGAGCAGCTCTGTCTCAAGGAGACCGGTGGCGGAACATTCCAAAAGACACAGAGTAGCCACTAATAACATTCCTCCGTTCTCCTCTTCAAATCTTGTGAAGACCTGCTCAAGAAGCCTGTTGGAATAAAGGAATAAAGAAAGCGATTGAGGTCTTCCTCTACACCACAACCCTACATTTGACGCACTGCTGCTTCCTTGAGAGAAATATTCAATAGCACTGATAGACATGATATGCTGATCAAGAGAATGCTAAAGTTCTCCTCCTCAAATTTTTATACAAGTTTGTTCCAACAGCCTGTGAAAGGAACAAAGTTACTAAATTTAGATAACGAGACAATCTCATGGGTCTTTTTAATAGGCAAATTGTATCTCTAGAGAAATGCTGTATTTTCTTTATGGTTTTATCAGCTTCATAGTTTATCATTTTTATTATCTATTGAAATAAAGATTTCAAAGAATAAAAACGATATCGATCTGCAAGATGACATTATATATACCATTGATCTTAACATAAACACATAAACAGTCATCTACATATAATGTGACAGAGAACCATGGTGGAAAATTAGGGCCTGTCAAAAATATAATTCTACATCAGTTTATATCTTAGCAGTTCTGTAACGTGATTTTTTTATGGAGACCATGAATCTACTTACTCTAAAAGGCCATCAGCAAGACTGTTGATCTTGTCGGTGACCTTGGCGAAGAGACCAAAGACACGGAGCTCCTCGCAGGCGACGGAGAGCCAGAGGGGATTCTGGGAAGATTCTTTGGAAAGTAGATCAGCCATCTGGTCCTCCCCGAGCTTCTTATTGTACTTGCCAAGCATCTCAGTGACGATTTGCTGCAAGAAATTATGGAAATATTTATAGTGGTAAAAAGTAGAGTCACGTTTAAATGCATGTAATGTTAAGAATAAAACATTTGATTCCTTGGATTGAAGACTAGCCATCTGGTCCTCTCCTTGCTTCTTGTTATACTTGCCAAGCATCTCAGTGACAATTTGCTGGAAGGGATGAGAATGATATTTACAGGGGTAAAGAGAGCATAGTCCTTTTAGATAAAAGAGAAGATTTCTTGGACAGAAGACTAGCCATCTGATCCTCTCCAAACTTCTTGTTATACTTGCCTATCATCTATAAAAGTAGCCATTATTATTACTATTATTATTATCATACCTGTCTGGCAGACTTATCAAGGGGTGTGACGATGATCTTGTGTGGTTTGATGGCCCTCTTGTGCAGCTCCTTGTGAGGGGGTGTGTCTCTGATCATTGCAAGGGTAATAAGTCACACATATTATTATTATTATCATCATCAAAATATAAATGAAAGGTGCAACTGCAACTCTTTGAGCAGGGTTTCTTTGTAGTATCCATACATACCTGTCGAGCGGAAATATCGAGGGGTGTAACGATGATCTCGTGTGGTCTGATGGCCCTCTCGTGCAGCTCCTTGTGAGGGGGTGTGTCTCTGATCACTGCCAGAATAATGCAATTTATTATTATCATTATCATCGTCAAAATATAAATGTAAGGTGCACCTGAAACTCTTTGGACTGAGTTTCTTTGTTAGAATCTATACATACCTGTCGGGCGGACATATCGAGGGGTGTAACAATGATCTCGTGTGGTTTGATGGCCCTCTCGTGCAGCTCCTTGTGAGGGGGCGTGTCATCGATCATAGCGAGGATGACCCGAACCTGAGGGGCTAGCTTTCTCGGTAGCCAACTCAGGACAGAGGTAGACTTGTCATCATCAAACTAGGTGAAAAGAAAAAAAGGGGCACATA
>BQKZ01012261.1:0-11439 GCA_036244855.1 Temnopleurus reevesii | reverse complement strand
TAACAGTCCAACTAAATAGATAATGCATTACAAATGGTGTGTTATTAATATTATCATCATTATTACTCACATTGAATTTTCAGAAAAATCTGATGTCATAAATATAATAGTTAAGTCCATGTATACCCAAAGATCTTTGATGAACTTTCATTATATCGTTAGATCTGAAAAGGTCTAACAATATACTTTCGTACTGTATGTGTATATCAATAAAAACTCCTATAAACAATATGTAACTTTGTCATTCGCTGTTTTTGCTGTTTTAAAACATATTCAAACCATGTGGAATCTCTACCGGGTCTCGTTTTACCTGATACCTGATCAAATATATTTTAGAACGACTGGCGTCTTGTTTTTTTTTTAATACTCCACAAGCAAGCTAACAACATGCCCCCATCGTTTGAGTAATATATGTCTGTATATCTATAGGCAAGTCACAGTTGGATGGTGGATAAAAGTTCATAAAAAGATTATGAAATATCAGAATCTATATCCTGAATACCTGATTAAGGGCATCAATGATGACAATTACTGGTTGTGTCTTGGGGTTTGCTAATACTCCACATGCAAGCTGACAGCATGCCTCAAGATTCTTGGGGACAGTAGATTCCTGCAAAGCATTAGTAAGTAAAGTAAGGTTTTTAGAAAAGAAACAATAAAACATGAATGTCTAGTAATCAGAAAAAATCAATCTAAACATATAAGAAAGCAATAGGAAGAGTGGGAAAAGGATAAAATGTGGAGGAACATAAGATAAAGAGCAAATAAAACAAAATGTGCACCATCATTCTGTAAACTGGTATGCCAGTAATGGATAACTAATTCAATAAATTTAGTTCTATCACTGCATATTACACGACTATAAAAGCAGCATTGTACAATTTTACTGTAGCTTTTTATATTTTACTTTTCAGTGGTCCTATACAACAAATATTGTGTTCCAACCTACTCTTCTTTCTAAAAGTTCCAATTTAGCAGCTCAACTATCATATTGCATATATAAGTCTTAACTTTGTTTTATACAGCAGACATGACACAACACAGCAGCTCGGATTAAAATGTGCCAAATAAAATGTAGAAATAAACATAATCTTCAGTAGAAAGTGAAGATGTTTTAGCTATATAGAAATTATACAGGTGCTGAGCTTGCAGATAAATAGTGCATCATTATTTAACATTCAGACATATCTTTTTTTGTTGAATATATACAGTTCTAGAATAAATTTGCTGGCATTTGTTGACATGCTGTCAGTATTACTGTCACTTATTGTACATGGTAATGTGGAAGGTGGAGATGGGAAGTAGGAGCACATTGTTTGCTTAGTCTGGATTGAGAGTACCTATTCAAAGGAAGGTTTTGTTGACATTGCCATAATACTCTCTCTCTCCCTTCCTCCCTCCCTCACTCTGCACTTATAATACCCGATGTGTCTGGTATTGCTAGGATACCAGTCAAGCCAAGGACACATGGACATAAAAACATTTGGAGGGGGAGAAAGCAAATTAATTCTTTTCACTGGTGGTATTTTTGAGAATTTCAATGTTTTCCATTATACAGGATTTGAACCCATCTATTTGGCCACCTGCCTATAGTGACCATCTGTCCATATTGACTAGCTCTCTATAGTGGCTACCTATATTGCTACCCTCAGAATGAAAATATGTGTTTCAGTCCAATTGAAAAGAAGACATGAAAAATGAAAGAATTCTTTTTAACCTATTGACTCCTGAATCTGTAATTCCGACAGACTTTGTGAATGGACTACTCGGTTCCAGTAGTAATTAGATAAGCTTCTTTTCCTTGGGGCAGGGGGTGATATCAGGATTCATCTGGGTAATTTAAAGCAACCTGCATGGACTACTCACATTGAAAGCCTTTAGTTCCTTGAGTAACCGTTTGAGACAAAGTTCCAAGTCGGTTGATCCGGGGATGGCTCCAACAAAATGATAGAATACATGCCAACCAGTGTCACCGCCACTGAAATATATAGCAGGAAAAATACATTTAGCTTCTACATAATCCTTAATGAGAAAACCATCCTGATCCAAGAAGTCATATTTTCCTTTGAAAAGGATTAGACCAAAATTACTCGTTGAGACACAATGATGCATGAAATCAAAGCTTATGAAAAACAAATTCTAGGTGATTGAATAATTCTTGCCTTATCCCAACATGAATAAATACTGATTGACAGAGCCCGCCACTTCCATCGGGTCTCGGTGGTCTAGTGGTAAGACACCTGTCTAGTCATCAGGAGATCGTGGGTTCGATTCCTACCCGAGAATGCTCGAGATTTTTTTCTCAGCTTCTCGGTAAAGCACTGTCAATCAGAGTTTATTCATGTTGGGATAAGGCAAGAATTATTCAATCATTTATCTACCCAACACAAAAGTCATTCAAATTCTAGGTGATTGAAAACATAAAACTATGACTGAAAAAAATCATACTTGATAAGTATATTAACGTCTTTCAATTATTTTCACTTGTTTCTTCTTTGGGGTAGGGGACAAAGTTAGTCAATTATAATGTGCAGTAATCCTAAATAAATACAAAATTCCTGCAAAATAGCCACTACCAATCTTTAATAATGGATGAAGAACATGGTAAAAATGCAGGAATTATATATGCTGTAAAATGGCAAATGGGAAGGAAACTTGAAAGAAATAGAGCAAAAAGTGTAATTAAAACGCTAACCAAGAGAAATAACAAAGGTACATGTTCCACGAAACGGAATGTACATATCAAAGGCAGATAGTCTTAGAAAATTTCTAATCAGATTCTGACGGTTCATCGCATATAGCTCTCCGAATCTGAACGCATGGGGCGCTTTTCAAAAGTCTATTGCTTTCTACAGTAACCTTCGTCAGCGGCTTGTAGTGTCATATTTTTTCATCGATTTTTGCGACTAAGAGCAACATTTTATATATTTTTCTTTCATATCTGCATTTATTTGTTATATGGGTTTCTTTTGCGAAGCGGCCCAATGCTGGGCTTCCGACGCAAAACGAAGAAATTACGCTAAATACCCATGGATTGAAATTTCGTAGATAGTATACAGTGAAATCAAGATGGATCCCGGAAGTGAGCATGCCAAAGCCAAATTGGTGATATCGATATCACAAGGTGATATCGGGTGATATCGGCTATATGCGATATGGAGAATTGATCTTAATTTTAATTACAAGAACTACTTCTTACCCAGGTATGCGTTTATTCAATGCCATGGTCTGTGCAACGTCAGCTGTACGAGCCATGATGGAGGACTTGCCGCACCCCGCCCCTCCACTCATCACCAGTGCCCTGCATTCTGACGTGTCTGTAACGTACGTTTGGATCTGTTCGAGGATTTCGTTCCGACCGAGCACAGAGCCACCACGACTCTTTAGGAATGACTGCACAGATGAAATAAATGTATTTTTTTTTTAAATACCGAGAAAAACTTTCAGGCAAAACACTTATGTTATCTAAGGGCTTCATCTACAAAGGGAATTGTTGAACAAACATTAATAATTCTGTTGCAAAAAAAAACCAAACAGAACAAAACAAACAAAATTATTGTACTTCCTCAAACACCCCCTACGATTCATATTCTTGTCTGTCTATTCCTATTAAGATTTTGCACCCAAGACGACCTAGCTAACTGAACCCAAAGTGCCAATGATTTCCTCCATATTTCATGACCAATGATTAGCTATTGTGCACAGAACACATTTGACTTACCTGTTTACTACTCATACCCTAATCTCTAACCTCATTCTGGTGTAAAAAAAATTCATCGGGCAAAGGGCAATTAGCCCCTAAACCTCAGAAATATGTGTAGCCCCCATGAGCTTCAAAATAATCAATGCAAAATGTAGAACAGGGGCTACAATTCAGGAGGAAAATGAAGAAAAAAAGCCATCGAAGATGAAAAATAATTTCTACCCTGCCTTATGCCTTTTGCAAGTTAAAGACAACACCCCTAGCAACGACCCAACTTTGCTCTCGGTTCCAAGAAGTCGCACATGCTTCGGGGATCGATCCTTTTCTATTTCTGCACCTCATCTCTGGAATAATCTCCCTTAGGCTGTTCGATCTTCTTCTCATGCTATCTTTCAATGTTCCCCAAAACCCTTCCTCTTTAATAGTTAAATAAAATTGTTGTTTATATTTTGTGCAGGCTCCTCTTTAATAGTTAAATAATTTGTTGTTCATTATTTTGTGTAGGTAATCAATTTTCTATAACACTGTAAAGCGCTGTGATACATATTTCTGTAAGAGCGTTATATAAATGTCAATATTATTATTATTATGCAAGTTAAAGATTGGTATTTATATCTATGTAAAAATACTTACTTCATGAGCTTCTTTGGTTGACTGATAAGGATCCAGAGTGGTCTCCAACAAGGGGTACTGCTCCTCAATTCTTTGTTGGAAGAAAGCATATACCTACAAAACAAAAAGAGTGAAATGAAACAATAAGCATTAGTTTGAGACCCTGAATAGGATTCTAATATAAACTCTTTTATTAATGTTCCTGTGTTGATTTTGACAATGTGTTATCTGTGTGATAAGGATCTAGTGTTGTCCCTAACAGGGGATACTGCTCCTCAATTCTTTGTTGGAAGAAAGCATATACCTGTAAAACAAAAAGAGTGAAATGAAACAATAAATATTAGTTTGAGTCCTAGTATGTGAAAGTGAACGAGTCGTTTATTTGATCATATCTTCTTAACTGGGTCCGATATCATATATCTAATTTTCCCATCTATTCAAGATAAAAAAAATCATTGCTCCTGATGATTGCAGTATTCTATGACCTACACCATTGTGTTTTATGGATAGATCTTAAATCATATTATTATCAGGTTACCAGGATGGAAAATTATGTATTTTTTATGCCGTTAGGGACATTTTCGATATGATAACCCCTTTGACTATACTAGACCTCTTCAGCTAATCTGTCTTCCAATTTTATGGTCAAATGATCAGAAATCATTCTCGTGAGGAACCCAAAGTTTGGCAGCATATGTTTATTTACATGTACTCACATTCTTGGCAAAGTTGTCTTGAAGTCCATTCAGCTCCACCTTTCCATCGTCATCTACCCCAGCATACTCCACATCATACCAGTGTACACGTGTTCCCTGAAGAAAACAACAAATAAGTAGACATCGATTGGGAAAATTGATATAATTATGACAAATTTGATATCTATGGAGAGCTAAGGGGTCAAGTAACATGTAACATGACTGCGTAACTGTAGAATTCTATTACCTAACGAGAGTAATCAAGTTTGAAAAAAATGAACCAAAATGCCCTTTTCGCTCCAAAAGTATTTGTATTTTAATGACATCACCAAATGTACTTGCGCTTATAGTGCACACAGTTGGAGTGTAAAAAATCACACCAAGATGGAACCAGTGCGATAGTACGCGCAAACTTTCATATTTGGTTGCTTCAGATTTCTGCGCTTAGACTTATCATATCAGACCCTTTCCAGCTAACATGTTCGGTGAAAAATCAGTAATATGTTCGAAGCAGATACGATTTCATTACATTATTTATATATCAAACAGGTCAAAACAACAGTAAGAGACAGAAAATAAATTTACAGAGTATTATTTCTCTATTAATATCTACTTTAATATCTAATGGAGTGTGAAAAGACTCCTAGCCAGTTTCTATGGCCTCTCATACCAGACAGAATTTAAGGACTTTTTTCATGATACCGGGGTATCTTTTTTCTTTTTTTTTCTGTTGACCAGACTTCATGAAACCGTTCCCCAGCGATTTGATGTTTACCATTACTACTTACTAATCTGTTCTTGAGCATCTGTTTTAGGATCTCCGTTTTGTAAGGAGCGACAGAATTCGAGGACATTTTTGTAATGACACCCAGGGTATTTTTTTCCTTTTAAGCCTCGTAAACAGACTTCATCAAATCTTAACCCGTCAATATGATGTAATACCATTTTTAGTACTTCCCAATCTGTTCTTGAGCATCCGTTTCAGGATTTCCATTTTGTGAGGAGCGACAGAATTTGAGGACCTTCATTCATGATACCGGGATGTATCTTTTTTTTCCTCTTGACCAGACTTCAGTAAGCCTTTCTCCATCGACTTTAAATTAACTATTTATAGTCCTTACCAATCTGTTCTTGAGCATCTGTTTTAGGATCTCCATTTTGTGAGGGGCGACAGGATTGGGGTCGACAAACTCATCCTTGAACTCTTCTGGAAGTGTTGCTAAGAAGCTTTGGTCCCGGATCATGAAAAAGGCTGCAGGATGTATGGTAAAAAGATGACATAGAAGGGTCATCAGTATCACAAAACCTCACAATTAGCATCTTTGTCATGATTCTTATCATCATTGTCATCACTGTCTTCATCATTGTCATCACTATCATCAGTACCACCACCACCACCATCGTCATTCACATCACCACCACCATATTCATCATCATCATCATCATCATCATCAACATCATCATCATTATCATCATCATCATCATCATCATCACCATCATCATTATCATCACAATATTCGTCGTCGTCGTCATCATCATCATCATCATCACCATAATCATCGTCATCATCATCATCATCACCACCACTAAAATCATCACCACCACCATCATGATCATCTTCATCGTCATCCTCATCCTTACTCTCATCATCAACATCATCCCCATCATCATCACTACCATTACCACTAACACCATCGTCACTCACATCATCACCACCACCACTACATTCATCATCATCATCATCATCATCATCATCATTGATCATCATCATCATTATTATTATCCTCATCAAAACGGCCATCATCACCATCATCTACATCACCACTATAATCATCATCTGCATCATCATCACTATGACCACTATCATCATCATCATCATCATCATCATCATCATCATCATCATCATCACCACCACTACAAACATCATCATCACCATCACCACCATCATCATTTCTCATCATCATCCATCATCATTGCCACCACCAACACCATCTTTAATCACGGTCATTATCGTCACCATCACCATCACCATCACCAAAACCATAACCAATTTCATCATCATCATCATCATTATCATCACAACCTCTACCCCACCACCACCATCACTATCATCACCATCATCTTACAGTTTGGGTTGTCTATCCTGTAAGCGCCATGAAGAATTTCCATCTCTGTAACGGACAGACCGTGCACCCATCGGTATTCCCTAGAAAGAGCCTCTGGCACATCCTGGGCTGTCGGGATCCATCCACATCTCTCGCTGAGAGAAAAAATGAAGAAATATGAGGAGGTATATGAATCATTCAACTAAATATTGAATATTTGTGTGTAGAGTCTGAATATTTGTGTCTAGAAGTGTATTTTAATAAGCGTTATATAAATATTTGGACTGATTTTGCAGAACTGGCCAGACTTGACTGTCACTACTCTTGCAAAATCAGATTCATCTCTGTCAGTTTTATTTACTTTTCAGTAACTGAATTGTCATTTGACAGGATTACCACTACCATGCACATGACTAATGGAAAATTCTCAACTTTGTTAAAACTCAAAGAGAGTCAAAAGTAGTTAAATGAGTAAAATTTAGTTCCATTGACCTTCATTGATTTTCATCTTTGTTCATGAAGATGTGCGAAAATTGTTCAGCAATTTCTACATGTATGATTGAATTCTGTGTAACCAAGATGTAAATACTGTATAAAAGTTTTTATAAAACAACAAGCACATTGTGACAAAATCAGAGCTTAATTGAAAATATCTAAAATATTGTTTGACATACATTGATGTGTGAAGGTTAAACCTGAGTGACCTTTGACAGTAAACCGTGTACAATGTTCAAATGTAATTGAAGAGAGTCACTATACTAATGTTCTACGTTTGCACATCGTGAGACAACTGATCAACTCTCTTCAATTATTCTTCACCACGATGAACCTCTTTCAAACCATAATGTTCAATGTGTTAACATACGACTGAGAGCAAATAATAATGTCAAATATTGAATACCTTGTGAGATTGAGGAAGAAAGGCATAATGTTGTCCTGATAGCATCTGTCTATCTCCCCAAGGCAAGTCCTCAGGGTTTCCTCCGAGGTCGTATCTTTTGGTACACCCTGTAGTTAAAAAAGAACAAAAATTGTAATAAAAATTGAGAGTTCAAAATAGAAAAAGAGGGAATTTCAAGAAAAAATGTATCTTTCCTCATAAATGGATGGCAAGGCATGTCAAATACAACTAAAACAGTAATATATTCTATGTTCATTCTATGTTGCAGCTTTATAATATAAGAATGTTTGTCAATTTATTCATTCTTTGTAGATTTATGTTTTATCTGATTTTACCATCAATTATCTTTTTCCTGTTTTTTGTCCTCAGTGTTTCCTCTCATGTCTTATTTTTGGAGCACCCTTTACTTGAAAGAAAGAGTTCAAAATGAAAATCAGAAATTTCAGAAATTGGAAATCCAGAAAAATATTATCCTCTATCACAAATCGATGATACATAATATCACGACAAGAACCATCAATACCATCAGTACATTACCGGTCGGCCTCCCATAACAGCATTCCCTTTTGGCTGTTACCACATCAATCAGTTTATAACTACTCTGTTACATATTTTACTCTTTAAGTTTTAGTGTTTTTATGTTGTTTGTGAAATAAATGGATGAACTAAACTGAACTGAACATTACCACTGCTGCACTTCCTAGCTTGAGAGCAATGCAGTTCTAGCTGTACAGATACAGAATCTATTCCATTCTTTACAGATTTAAAGTTTCCATTCTTTACAAATTTAATGTTTCATTTGATTGTACTATTATGTATTCCTTCCTACTTTTCTCCATTTTCTCTCTCGGGGGATTTTCCTTTCAAGTGATGTACAGGTGTACGTGTACAGTGGGTGACTNGAATAAAGGAATAAAGAAAGCGATTGAGGTCTTCCTCTACACCACAACCCTACATTTGACGCACTGCTGCTTCCTTGAGAGAAATATTCAATAGCGCTGATAGACATGGTATGCTGATCAAGAGAATGCTAAAGTTCTCCTCCCCAAATTTTTATACAAGTTTGTTCCAACAGCCTGTGAAAGGAACAAAGTTACTAAATTTAGATAACGAGACAATCTCATGGGTCTTTTTAATAGGCAAATTGTATCTCTAGAGAAATGCTGTATTTTCTTTATGGTTTTATCAGCTTCATAGTTTATCATTTTTATTATCTATTGAAATAAAGATTTCAAAGAATAAAAACGATATCGATCTGCAAGATGACATTATATATACCATTGATCTTAACATAAACACATAAACAGTCATCTACATATAATGTGACAGAGAACCATGGTGGAAAATTAGGGCCTGTCAAAAATATAATTCTACATCAGTTTATATCTTAGCAGTTCTGTAACGTGATTTTTTTATGGAGACCATGAATCTACTTACTCTAAAAGGCCATCAGCAAGACTGTTGATCTTGTCGGTGACCTTGGCGAAGAGACCAAAGACACGGAGCTCCTCGCAGGCGACGGAGAGCCAGAGGGGATTCTGGGAAGATTCTTTGGAAAGTAGATCAGCCATCTGGTCCTCCCCGAGCTTCTTATTGTACTTGCCAAGCATCTCAGTGACGATTTGCTGCAAGAAATTATGGAAATATTTATAGTGGTAAAAAGTAGAGTCACGTTTAAATGCATGTAATGTTAAGAATAAAACATTTGATTCCTTGGATTGAAGACTAGCCATCTGGTCCTCTCCTTGCTTCTTGTTATACTTGCCAAGCATCTCAGTGACAATTTGCTGGAAGGGATGAGAATGATATTTACAGGGGTAAAGAGAGCATAGTCCTTTTAGATAAAAGAGAAGATTTCTTGGACAGAAGACTAGCCATCTGATCCTCTCCAAACTTCTTGTTATACTTGCCTATCATCTATAAAAGTAGCCATTATTATTACTATTATTATTATCATACCTGTCTGGCAGACTTATCAAGGGGTGTGACGATGATCTTGTGTGGTTTGATGGCCCTCTTGTGCAGCTCCTTGTGAGGGGGTGTGTCTCTGATCATTGCAAGGGTAATAAGTCACACATATTATTATTATTATCATCATCAAAATATAAATGAAAGGTGCAACTGCAACTCTTTGAGCAGGGTTTCTTTGTAGTATCCATACATACCTGTCGAGCGGAAATATCGAGGGGTGTAACGATGATCTCGTGTGGTCTGATGGCCCTCTCGTGCAGCTCCTTGTGAGGGGGTGTGTCTCTGATCACTGCCAGAATAATGCAATTTATTATTATCATTATCATCGTCAAAATATAAATGTAAGGTGCACCTGAAACTCTTTGGACTGAGTTTCTTTGTTAGAATCTATACATACCTGTCGGGCGGACATATCGAGGGGTGTAACAATGATCTCGTGTGGTTTGATGGCCCTCTCGTGCAGCTCCTTGTGAGGGGGCGTGTCATCGATCATAGCGAGGATGACCCGAACCTGAGGGGCTAGCTTTCTCGGTAGCCAACTCAGGACAGAGGTAGACTTGTCATCATCAAACTAGGTGAAAAGAAAAAAAGGGGCACATAGTTTATATTCTCATGGATGTACAGGGCACAGTGAATACATTACATAATCACAAATTCATACCGACAGTAATGAACTCCTTTGTATTGTACAGTCAAACCTGTACAGAAAGACCGCTCAAGGGAAACGCAAAAAGTGGTCTTTAAGAGCAGGTGGTCTTTATAGACAGGTTGGCGGCCATTTTGAATTACAAGTATTAATGTACATGTAGTAAAAGGGGGTTATTATGCACTGATTGCATGCACATGGAAATGACCCAGAGACCACATTTCATAATGTACTTTGTTAAATAAAGTTTTAAATAAATATTACCAAATATGTTTCTGTATTTGTTAATGTTCCATTCAATTTTTTAATTGTAATTTTTCTTATGTAAATAAAGAATAAAGTGAACTAGTTGTGACATATGTGTGTTCATTGTGTGAATATGAATTTCTTTAATTTAATCATATTGTGAGAATTAGCTACGTTAGAGTAAAGAGCTGTTGGGTTTGATTTTTTTTTTTTAAGACTTTCTTGAAAAATTGTAGAAGTGTTGACTGTTTAGCAGCGTTGCTCTCTCTTAGTGTCTCGGCGCCATGGTCTTGAATCTTGGCTTGCTTGAGTACGCTGAACTTGAATCTTGAAATCAGGATCGAGATGAAACGGTCGATAAAAATCACTAGCAGACGATATGAGCGACGGGGTCAGTGAACTGTAGAACAGTGAATCGGAAACGGGATCGTCGGGCCTTTTATAGAAATCGGATGCGATCGGAAAGCCAAGTTCAGCCTCTCTACGTAACAATTAATTAGCAAAAAATAAAAGTTGGTCGTAAAAATTTAAGCCTAATCTTGTTCAAAAGCAAAAAATAT
>BQKZ01012260.1:0-14483 GCA_036244855.1 Temnopleurus reevesii | reverse complement strand
TCTTATGAACTGTAACGGTTAACAATATAATTACTTAAAGATAATTAATTGTTTCAAGTTAGTCAAAGACCTGTACATTATATGGTTTGTAATTAAATTGACATGCATTGTACTTTAATATTTTATGAATGATTTTATGAATGATTTTATTAATAACATTTTAGCTGACTTACATCTTGCTTGTAAGTAATTTACATGTAGATCATTTTGTTACCCATGTACACATGTACAAGTATATCACTTTAGGGTACATGATGGGTTTATCTACCATTTTAAAGCATTAGAAGGTATAATTTCAAACCTAATTTTTGTATGATTTACCTTTTAAACTCATTAAGAATATTTATTTGAACCAGTGCTCTTATTTCTTTACCCTGATACATGTACATCATTTAAAGTAGATTATGGGTTTTATGTATTTACCATTTTAAAGTAAGTATATAATGCATGATTATTTCATCATCATCATCATACCTTGTATATATATACATCATTTATGATTTCAATGTGGCTAAACCTGATTTACTTTTTCCCCCTTTTTCCCTTATGATTATACCAGCTGGTGATTCATTTCACCCTTAGTATGGGTTCGCTTATGTGCTATATACTAGACACCACCAAGTAAGTACAGAGAAACCCCTTTATTTCATGCCCCCCTGTCACACCGCAACACCACTTTCAAACCGACCTGTTGGTGTTAGTGTTATGTTTCGGGTTTGGTTTGCTGTTGGGCTGTCTGGTGTGAATGGGGCAATTTGTCTTTATCTTCCTCATTCACATTGGACTGACACTTTGAAATGGACCCATTATTTTTTTTTGTTATATTCTATTTTTTAAGTGGGCTGTCTAATGTGAATGGGGCAGTGAGCAGTTATATAATTATGTTCCCAATTCACACCAGACTAACACTTTAAAATGGATCTATTCAATTTTTTTTTCTTGTTTGGTTTGTAATTTGGCTGTCAGATGTGAATGGGGCATTCCACATTAACGTTCCCCATTCATACGCGGTTTGATATGGACCCATTCAATTTTTTTCTTGTTCGGTTTGCAACTTGGATGTCTGGTGTGAATGGGGCAATCCACCTTTATGTTCTCCATTCACACCAGACTAACATTTTGAAACGGATCCATTCTGGTTTCGTGTTACTTTCTTGTTCGGTTTGCCATTAGGCTTTCTGATCTGAATGGGGAAATTCATCTTACATGGCCCCTTTCACATCAGACAGCCAAATTGAAACCGACCCTTTCAAGTTTATGTTATCTGGTTCGGTTTGCCATTGGGTTGTACGGTGTGACTGGGAAAAATTCACCCAACATTATTTTTTTCACCTTCGCCTAGCCATCCGACATGCATGTAAAAATCAAGCTAGCACTTGTGTATGCATTGGTGTTGTGCCCTGTGCATACTTGAATTGAGAGAATGCAAAATGCTATATCTCAGAAATTAAAATACATTCTACAGTGTAAAATGTAGTATGAACAGTAGTTCAAGTGAACAGGTAAAATTCAAGTCAATGTTAAAGCTATGCATACTGCTGTTGCCTACATGTACAGTAGTTAGAAAGCACTGCATTCTGCGTGCTTAGCCTGCTTTAGGATATGAAGTTATAAAAGAATTCTCATGAAAAGGTGAGAATGTGTGTATATTTCCAAAGAGACTTATTTATTATACAGAATTAAATGGTCTCGAGGAGAGAGATATTGTAGAAAAGAAGAATGCTCATCAGTTTAAAGCAGACAAAATCCTTTAATCATTAATAGATTGATGGGATTAAAGTCCTTCTAGTTTTGTAGACATGTCTCTTTTAGACATAGCAAATTAATTTACTATTAGTTCAGTCTTTAAAGCAGGCTATAGTAAATGCAGTACATTAGCATGCTTCAGACGCAGTCATGCTAGCTACAAAGCGCACTATCAGTGGCACTGCAACAATTTTGTCCAACATAGCCTGTGGGTAGCAAGCTATTTATTCTTATATAATACCTTGCCACCCATTAGGTTTTATACCAAAAGCATTTATGCACCACTATGCACCATGACATTGTTGCATTTTTTTAATGCATGTAAAGCAGAGCTGTTTTAGCTGATGTTAAAGCGCCCAAGAATGCATGACGCTTGGCATATGTTCAACTTCGATCACTTTCCTCTTTATTTATTCTTTTTTTTATACAATTTTCACCAATATTTTATCCTAATTAGAGAAGTTTACATTTGAATACAATGTATATTGGTCATTAGAGGATTACATCAATCATATCATTTCGAGCAAAGGATTACGTTAATTTCTCACTTTTTTGTATTCACCGTTTATGGTGCACTGTTTTCACAGGGTCTTTGGTATACTGAGGGTTCTTATATATTGGTTATTTCACAATATGATTTATGATTCATTAACAAATATGTTCACCTTTTTCATTGTTCATGGTTTCATAATTTCATTTGTATGTTTCAGCAAGATTAGTTGATATGTTGAGATTTATTTTGTTCACTTTGACAAATGTTGGGCACATTTTTATTTCCATTCTGTATTTTGTAGAAATGAAATACCACACCATAAGATCATGTTAATTTGTTTGTTTGAATCACTATGGTGATTTGATACATTGAGTATACATACACATGTATGTAGAGTGTTTATACTGATTTGTGACAAATTCTTACTATTCTTTTAAACTCTTCATTTCTGAAATGAAATGAAAATGAAAGATTAACTTCATGTACATTATAATGTGTAGCAAACTTGGTTTTTCTCTGTAAAGGATGCTGTTTTATGGGGAGATATGTGTGTAAATCCATTTCAATATAAGTAGAAACACTAAATGAATATTGTATTGTTCTAGTCGTTAATTCTGCACAAAAAGATGCAAATGACATTATGTAACTTATTGTATGTACAGTTGTTTACAAATGTATTTAAGATGTCTGCTTCGATGATAAGTTGATGTATTACCTACTGTTTTTAAAGTATTTTGAGGGTGTAAGTACGTAGCAAGAGTATTTCCTATTGTGTTAAGCGGTATGAGAGATGAAAAAAAAATCAACAGATCAATAATGTACATGTACTTGACATTCTTTTTCAAATTGATAGTACATCTGTATATCAAGGTGTATTACATGTATTATTTCATTTTTCAGAGCTTTTCATTGTATGTTTGCTGCTACAAAATGAAAAAATGTTATTGTATTGCATATTTTAAGCATATTTAAGAATCAATATTCCGGAGGTGGTATTCCAATATCCATATTTTTCTTATTTCTTTATACTCAGCCCATCATGCTTCAGATTTTTTAATCATGGTACTTGTGCGGGCAAGGTTGAGACTTGAGAGATAAGAAAAATGCAGGCAAAGACAAATAAGATTAGAGTGATTTCTGAATACCACCCCAGTACTCATGTAGTTTGCCCAATAGATTGTTACAGATGCCAACATAAAAATATGGTGTTTTCGATTTCAGTGAACTGTGGCGAAGGGCACGTCGACAGGAAGTGTTACGCCATAGTTTTGCGCATCTTAATGTATTTAACTTAATCCATGTCTGAACTATATTTTCAGGTGTGAAAGATTATAAAAGATCAATAATGATGATAATAATACATGGATGGATCTTATATAGCACATTTTCCATCCTTTTAGAGGCTCAAGACTCTAAATTTTACTTGAGTACATTCCTTCTATTTAAATTTGGCATTTAATATCAGGTGAACAATTCAATATAGTTTGTCATTGTGCATTTTACAAAGATGAGTGCATGAAATATGACTACATTACGCAAGTGGTCTATTGAGGAGTGATCCCTAACTGTTGTTTAGTAAATTTTCAATTATTTTGCAGCATTTTGCTACCATTTCTTGAATGGACAACTTAAAAATAATCTCCATTAATAACATATCTTGAATCTGGCTGATTTACCATGTAATAATTTGAGGCTCATCCATTTACAAAGCCACTCATTTCCACCTTTTTTCCCTGCTCGTTTTTCCCGTCAACTCCACCATCATGGTCGGTGTAACAGATGATTTTGGTATTCAGTATAAGCTTGAGCTCGTTCGTCATTTACATTCTTCAGCTGGACGAGTAAGTGCCTCGCGATGGCGAGAGATTGACGTGCCCTAACGACCCCCTTCTAATCATCTTCGGATTGTTGTGCCATTCATAGTTTCTCCTTCGTCATTCAATTAATTTTAATCCATTCATCTCAACTTTTTAATACCTGCTTCACTTTTCTGCTTTGATATCACATGTTCACTTACATGTACATGTATAACAACTTGATAGATACTCAAAAATTGTAAACAGGGGTAGAATTTGAAGTGTAAAAATGTAATTTTATCATCATGGTGATTCCTTTCAAAGTTTTTTCTGATGAACATCAGTTTTGTATCTCGGTTTATATTTTTTTATGAAACTTAAATGCATGATTTTAATCAATTTTTTGTATTAATATATGAACTAATTTAGATTTATGTAGAAGACTTTCTTTCTCATTACATTTAGATTTTAACTATTTCCATGTTACATTTAACAGTGATGATTTTTATTATTTTTTCATTTTCAATGGAACTTCATGAAATATTACATCACATTCAGTAATCTTGGATTTTTTTTTAAAAGTATTATTTACTAAATCAGAAAGGTGAAGCAGAAATAATATAATCATTCCATTTTCATTCATTTTCACAGTGATGTCATTTTGTTCCATCATTTAGAGTCTGTTTTTGTTGATATGGAAACACTTTGCAAACAATTAGATATTAAAATCAATTTGAAATTTCCTTCAATACAATATGTGGAAACTCAAAAGGATACACAGAATATTTAGCCTGACCAACAAAAAATGTAGAATTTTTTTTGGAAACCTGAGAACTTTCTCATGCCAAACAACAAATTATATCCTTACAAACGGATAAGTTTGGCAAACTTTTAATTCTTAAATGTATGATGCTGCCATTTGATCCTTTACAAATTGTTTGCAAGTCAGTAAAAGCAGGCCTTTACATATAAATGTATATTCATCCATCAACCAAGCGCTAGCTGGGAATGATTGTTCTTATTTTTACGCTGCAGCTTCCAACGGGCTGCATTATGCTTCAATTTTATGAATGAGCTATTTGCTCCCCCTCCAGCTACAATATATTTGTCTTCATTTCATTAAAGCTTCTTTTATTTCTGTTACTTATTGATTTATTAATATGATTTCATCTTTAACTTTTATTTGCTAAATTTTTACAACGTTCATATTTACAACATACATATACTTCTGAAGTGTTCATCATTGGAATTTTGATGTAATTATAATATGAAAATGTTGTTGTATTTGATTTTTATAATCAAATATAGACAAAGTGTGTAAGTCTGTTCAGCAGATATTCATATGCATGTGAATGAATATAAGAGCACCTATGATGTTGTCTTGGGGAACAGTCTTCAGTACATTATACATGTACAGTGTAGGCATGTATGTAGGCATTCAAACTGATAACCTACAATTCATATAGAAATGTTGGAGTTCCCTGTATTTAAAAAATGTGGTCATACTTTGTATATTCATCATGACTGATGAGTTTGTCAGAGAAGCAGTTTTTGTTTTCTGTTAGTGATTTTGTAAAAGGGGAGTTTTTGAAAATGCAAGATTAATTTTGGCTTCAAATGAAAGATCGGGGGATTTCATTACTATTATTGGCACAACAGAAAGAAGAAGAATAATTGATTTTATCAATTTATCAGTGTCTTTTTGAGGTGTCAGTTCACACAATTATTTCACTCGTATGCACTGTGGGCAGAAGGGACAAAGAAATTGGACAAAGTAACCAATTTCCGTTCAGGCATTCACGATAGCTTTCACACTAAAAAGAATGTGGCTTCTTACTTTTCTTCACTGAACCGTTGCGACACCCGTTCGACATTTGTAGAAGAAGAGGAATTAAATTTCTTTTGTGTGCCTTTAGCTATTGTGAAGGCTTGAATGAAGTTGCTTACATTGTCCTATTCATTTTTCTGCTCACAGTGCACATATACTTCAAGTTTCACATTTATGGAAGAAAGCGGAGGACTGAAGAAAAGAAGAATGAAGAAAGGACATGAAGTAGTATATGAAGAAGGGATTATCAACAGCAGCTTATAACTCTAACATATTAAAATATTGAACAGCAGTTTGTTGATGGGCAGCCAGGAGAATGTTTTATTGTATTTTTCAAACAACTCATTCTTTATGATAGCAAAATATCAATAAACTTCTCTAGGAATATGGCAGACAAAGAAATTGGACAATTTAAACAACTCACATCCAGATGATTATAAAAGTCAATGCATCGTGCCATGAACTTCCGGGTATTGCAGGCATGCCGGATGGCGAGTTTAAACTTTAAGATAGTTTTGATATAAAGCCTTTTCTATTTTTTGGTGAAAAAGTGAAAATGTATGCACAATATTATTTTAAAGACTAGCAGGGAAAATTTGGAAAACATAATCAACTTCCATATTGGCATGATGTATGCAAAAGAAATTTCACTCCCTCTTATTCTTTAGAGAAATATTGAACAGGTGTTGTTCAGATAATTTACATGTAAAGGGAAACAATTTTCTTTTAGGATCACGAAGCTGAGCTGTGAAGACTTGAATGAATATGTTTGCTTTGTCCAGATCACTTGCCCCTTTTGCTCACAGCAACAGATGTTTATTTTGTCTTCACTCCTAGTCTGTCATGTTCAAAACATTTTTTCTCCTATCGAGTGTAAACTGGATCACAGTCTATGTATTATTTGTTCAAGAAGAGGAAGAAGAAAACTGATGAATAATAATGTCATGAACTCCTGAAGACACTACAAAGCAACTTGACGAAACCTCTGTAAATTATCTGTAAAAGAAAATACATCTCGGCATCCTGTATACTAATTGTAGCAAATGGAAATTTTCTTGCGTACTGAAAATGGTAATGGAAAAGCACTTATCAAATTACCGAAATAATTCATCATTATTAGAATCAAATTGAAATGTTTGTATCTGTATATCTTGTGTCAGCTGTTTAATGACAAATCAATTCCATTGCTCTATACTTTTCTGACTATAGAATCTAACCTTCATGCATGCTAAACTAATGCTTATCACAATCTCGGAATATTTACATTTTACTCATCATTTTTCATGAGTGTTATTGTGCTGTGTGTTAAATATTTGTATTTGTGTCTTGTGCAATTGATGTCCTTTGCTTTATTTTTCTGTGTATATTTGAAATTATATGCATCTCATTTAACATATTATACTCTTCTTGCCAATTCGGTAAACATATTGTGCACGTTATATTAATTTTGTTTGAGAGTGATATTCATTGACATTTGATTGTATTTATTGATATGATTTCTTAGTATTATGTATGATTGTTATTTAATACTTGCCAACATCGCATTCATGTTTTGCAATTACATGTGTGGGAATGTTTTTTTTTCTGAGTTGTATGTTTAGCAATCATTTATACTTCTCAGTGAAAAAAAAAGAAAGAGAGTCTGTATATTGTACATGGATTTATTAATGGATATGTGATACTGATTTTGTCAATATTTTCTCCTTTTGATGACATTAAGTGTGTGAATAATGAATATCTTACCCTAGAAACAATAATGTGGGAGCCCCAACTGAGCTTAAAAGTGATTCAAGTAAATAATATACTGCTGATATCGAGCACGACAGATAATTTTACCTGATATTTCAGCTTCGGACAGATTTTTTTTTTTNTTTTGTCAATATTTTCTCCTTTTGATGACATTAAGTGTGTGAATAATGAATATCTTACCCTAGAAACAATAATGTGGGAGCCCCAACTGAGCTTAAAAGTGATTCAAGTAAATAATATACTGCTGATATCGAGCACGACAGATAATTTTACCTGATATTTCAGCTTCGGACAGATTTTTTTTTTTTACTTTAAAGCATTTCCATATTTCATAGGATATTTTTAGAATTAAGAAAAAAAATCCTTGCTTTGATGATTACCAATTTTATAGATAGGTCTATGCCGGTGTGAATAAAATCGATACCACTGTAGAATCTATGGGATGCTGATTCGTTATTAAAACGTTTTCAAAATAAAATGCATCAGGCCGACAAAAACATTTACTTTTAATGGCTGCCTCTTACACTCATCAGAGCAGGTGGTTTTGAAGTCATAAGATATAGAGTACTCTAAATGTTCTTGATGTTGTTTTGTTTGGATTGTGTCTACTTCGGCAGCAGAGAGAGAAAATACGCATTTATATTTCATGTGCGGATGTATATTTAATGGCAATGCATATTTGACGTGGATATTTGGCTGCATACTTAGAGTGGCATTATGCGTGGACGGGATCCGTCCGTGGTTCCCTCGTCGAAATGTATCGGAGCTAACCGTCTTGTGTTTCATATTTTGTCGTGCCTTGGTCCGTTGTTGAATTGATCAGGGGGGAGAGAGAGGGAGAGAGAGAGGGCCAGTTTTCATCTTCTGTCAGTGTTGACGTACGACAAACATTAATCACGATCAGGATTTTTTTTTTTCTCTGGCGAATTCACCTGGCTAGGCTCTGGTATGGTGAAGGCTGAATTCAGGAGATATGCGGGCGGAAATATTCAGTAGAGGGCTGATCTGTGAGGGTCAATTCTATGGATGCGTTGTGGTGTAGCGATTCTAACTCTCGCTGTTCGATTAGAAGATTAGCAGTATGAATCCGACACATAAAACATGATATAAAAGTTGAAGAGTCATTTATATGCATGTTCCTTGTTTTTTTTTCTCCCTTTTAAGTCTTATTTTCCTCATGGATTGTGAGAAATGTGTTTTAAAATGTTTAAAAAATTAACTACATTTAGAAAACACTTGTTTCCGATCGAGGGACTGGAGCCATTTTTCCAAAATTGCATTTAACGGCAACCAAACAATTTTTTGGGGCCTAAGCCAATGAAAACTTTTTATGAATAGGTTCGCAATTTTCTTGGCAAAGCTAATGAATCTGTTTTTTTTTTAGCGTAATAAACAATTTTCCTAGTTGACCACATTTCGTTGAAGGACAAATGAATGATCTCCAGCAAACTAACTTTATTACAAAAAGCACAAATTGTATTCTTTAGAGTTTCTGAGTCCTGAACTTATACTTCAGTAACTTTTCAATGAAATACCGGTTAATGTTTGTAGTACAGTACTCTTGTATTTGCTTCCTGGGTCTCTTGAAGAAACTGCCTTTTAGCAAACACTTAAGAAGATTAAATAAGGATGTTTACGATTATTTAAACTACATTAAGATGCACTGTCCGCCTTTATAGATTAACGATTAACTAAATTTGTGAAGATTCATCATTGGTAGACATTAATTAATTACTTATGATATCATTGTGTTATTTGTTGAGGACTCATTAGTGAGCATGTTTTCAATGGTGTGTGACTATGAGTAATTTTTTAGATCGCAGATATGATACTGTTGATTGTCTGTAGGTGGTAGACCTTTCATGTTTTAGTTATCTTTCACATTATTGTGAGTTAGTCATAGATCCACTGTGAACAAAAAGAGCAAAGAATTCGGACAAAGTGAACAACTGCCACTGAAGCATTTACAATGACTAGATGCACACAAAATAATTTCCCTCCCTCTTAGTCTGTAGAGAACTGTCGAATAGGTGTTACCCCTCTCAGTAAATAAACAGGGAAGCTATTTTCTTGTGTGAATGAATGAATGAACTTTATTACCAAAAATTGGATACAATGATCAGGGTGCTACAAGAATTTTTGTCACCAGTTGCCCAGTCGGGCAACCAAGTTTTTCAATCACTTGCCCGAATAAAAGTTTGTCTTGCCCAAAATTGATGGCCCATGCCAATTTGCATGTAGAGGAAAACAAGTATAAAATTCTTAGTTGCCCGATTGGGCAAGTGACAATTTCATTCACTTGCCCGACAGCTTAATTTTGTTGCCCTGGGCATTCAGGCAAGTGGGTTTGTAGCGCCCTTCAATAATAAAATATACATGTAGATGTTACAACACATGGGTGATACATGTAGGACACTAAGAAAAAGCAAGCTTGCTAGTAGGGTATGGCGCCCTTGTTAAGTAAGGAAATAACTAGTACAATTACACAAAGAAATTCATACATTTTAATACATAACAAGTCTATCATGATCATGATGCTATTGCGAAGGTTTGAATGAAGTTGGTTACTTTGTCCAAATCCTGTGTCCATTCTGCTCACAGTGATGATCATTTATTAATTAGTTGTAAAATGATATTGTTCCAGAAGAGGATAGACTGAAGAGGGGCAATTTTCCTAAATGGTTATGCGACATTTAGTGTTTAGAGAAGTTGAGTGTTATTTAACTAGCACTTCATATCCTGTCCATCAATCTTTACGGATGTTGGACTGACGAAATAACATTAATGTACCTAAAAAGATTAGGTTCATTAAATGAGATTATGTTGTTAATGATAAATTTCATGAACAAACAAATAATAATTTGAGTGGATTCTCGTTTTCCCCATTGATCATGAGCTGAAGATCCAATGGGAAACTTTAGATTTGTATTGCTTTATTCCACATAATGTTGAATGCCGGACATAACAACAAATTCCATCTTCTAGAATAGTTTTGGTCTGATGCAGTATAAGGTTTGGACCAATGGGAAACCCAGATTTGTATTACTTTATTCCACCTAATGTTGAATGCCGGACATAGCAATAAATTCCATCTTCTAGAATAGTTTTGGTCTGATGCAGTATAAGGTTTGGACCAATGGGAAACCCAGATTGGTATTGGTTTATTCCACGGGTTGTTGATTGCCAGACATAGCAACGATTTCTATCTTCTATCATTTTGGTCTGATGCAGTATACGGTTTGGACCCACATTTTCCCCATTGATCATGCATACACAGCCACTGGGAAACTCCAGATTTATTCCAAGAATTATGGTCAACATAGGAACAACACCCATCTGCTATCATCGTTTTGGTCTGATGTAGTATTGGGTCAGGACCTATGGCCTCCGGGTTATAAGTTTGCCCAATCCGGTGAAAAGTTATTTTTTTCCATGAAGCATTCAAATCCCTTTTTAAAATAATCTTTTTTTCAACTTGATAACAGGGTGGGGCGGGGATGGGGGAGGGGGGTTATGAATTCACTGATAGTTATTGGGTGACTCATAAAGTACTTGAAAACCACAATTAATCATAAAACCTTCTCCAAACTCTTCTAAATCCAATCTGCCTTAGCGAATGCTTAACCAATCCGGAATCCTTCTGAGTTGCTCCGAAAAATGTGCGCGGAGCATGACGAGAAACGTCACGGCTGCTCGGTTTATTACCAAGCAACCAATGAGTCGTAATCTCGGTAATGAGTGCATTTGTCAAACTAATGGACCTTCCTGAATCTCTTTGGTAATCCTCCAAGAAAGTTAATGTTTATCAAAATTGATTTGGGTTGCGGTCATTGTCTTATGAAGGATTTTTTTTTTATCCGTGGAATTGGGTTAAGTCATTGATTTAGTTTAAACGTGATTAAGGACTCCAAAAGTGAAATTTTTAATACAGAGATTTCATTGATTTTGAAGTCCTACTCTCTAAAATATAAGGAATGAAAAAGTTTGCTTAGGAACAAATGAGTTAACATTTGTGCTCTTCAGTCTCTTAATATGATGTTACCGCTGATTAAAATAATCAATGCTGATTTCTTTTGTTATCAGGTAATCGTAATAGTATTCATAATCGTATTATCATTATTTGTGCTTAATGATTTGTACTCGGTTCCAGCAGTCAATGTGTTTACTTTTTCCAGTCTTTCTTAAAGTATGTCGTAACTATAAGAACAACGTTATGAAATANTGGTTTATTCCACGGGTTGTTGATTGCCAGACATAGCAACGATTTCTATCTTCTATCATTTTGGTCTGATGCAGTATACGGTTTGGACCCACATTTTCCCCATTGATCATGCATACACAGCCACTGGGAAACTCCAGATTTATTCCAAGAATTATGGTCAACATAGGAACAACACCCATCTGCTATCATCGTTTTGGTCTGATGTAGTATTGGGTCAGGACCTATGGCCTCCGGGTTATAAGTTTGCCCAATCCGGTGAAAAGTTATTTTTTTCCATGAAGCATTCAAATCCCTTTTTAAAATAATCTTTTTTTCAACTTGATAACAGGGTGGGGCGGGGATGGGGGAGGGGGGTTATGAATTCACTGATAGTTATTGGGTGACTCATAAAGTACTTGAAAACCACAATTAATCATAAAACCTTCTCCAAACTCTTCTAAATCCAATCTGCCTTAGCGAATGCTTAACCAATCCGGAATCCTTCTGAGTTGCTCCGAAAAATGTGCGCGGAGCATGACGAGAAACGTCACGGCTGCTCGGTTTATTACCAAGCAACCAATGAGTCGTAATCTCGGTAATGAGTGCATTTGTCAAACTAATGGACCTTCCTGAATCTCTTTGGTAATCCTCCAAGAAAGTTAATGTTTATCAAAATTGATTTGGGTTGCGGTCATTGTCTTATGAAGGATTTTTTTTTTATCCGTGGAATTGGGTTAAGTCATTGATTTAGTTTAAACGTGATTAAGGACTCCAAAAGTGAAATTTTTAATACAGAGATTTCATTGATTTTGAAGTCCTACTCTCTAAAATATAAGGAATGAAAAAGTTTGCTTAGGAACAAATGAGTTAACATTTGTGCTCTTCAGTCTCTTAATATGATGTTACCGCTGATTAAAATAATCAATGCTGATTTCTTTTGTTATCAGGTAATCGTAATAGTATTCATAATCGTATTATCATTATTTGTGCTTAATGATTTGTACTCGGTTCCAGCAGTCAATGTGTTTACTTTTTCCAGTCTTTCTTAAAGTATGTCGTAACTATAAGAACAACGTTATGAAATACAACCTCAGTAACAAATTACGGCTGAGTAGAAAAAGCCACCTTCCCAATCAAATGCATGATGGGGGACAATAATAATATTATCCGTGTTTAAGCCAAGTGATGGGAGCCAAAAGGTATTATTGCATGAAAATTTAAAAAAAATCCTGATATAGTAACAATCCAAAGGACATCCTATTGAAATACATGTTAATTCTATCAAAGTGCACGTTTCAATGACATTGTAACTGGTTCTGTGCAAAACTTTTGCTACCTTCACTTTGTGAAAACACAGACGTTGTGTTGTAGGCTCCAGTCACATAGCAGCTCGAAAGCAACACGATTCAACACGACTCTTAGTTCAGATCACAGTTACTGCATGCAAACGTGTTGAATCGTATTCAGTCCGGGCCTCTTTGTGACTGGGGCATTACAGATAGAGGATGTAGAGTGCGTTTGAAGCCCTTTGGTTTTAGAGATTTTTACAGGTAGTCTCCATTACACTTCACGTTTTCAGATTGATGATCCTTGAGCAGATATTCCTTACATTTTATTTTCATATTGCTCAACACAGCGCTAATTTTAACATAGAGAGGGAATGATAATAAATCAAATGGCCAATAGTATAGCAATGTATTTTGACAGATGAATCCTTCATTCTGTGTATTAAATTTCAGCTGCCTGGAAATCAAAGTCACAAAAGTTACAATTTTGATGAAGTGTTTTTTGATGAAAGCTAAATTTGCCTTGAAACTAGAATTAATTATCAAAAGAGAAGTACAGTTATTATGTCATTGCTTGGAAAATGACAAATGCTTTACATCCTGTATATGATATTCAGGGCCCTCTCTGCATTCCTTGTTTTTTTCATTTGTATTTTATCTTCTTTTCTCTTAAAGGCCTATCTCTCTCACTCTGTCCCTTGTTTTCTCTCCTTCCTCTCTTCTTTTCTAGGTGTCTTTAACTTTCTTTTGAGTATCTCTATGTAGTTATGCAGCTGTTTTATGTTATCTCTTTCTCACTCTCTCTCTCTCTTTCTATATCTCTCTGTCTCTGTTTCTATCTCTCTCTCTCTCTCTTTCTTTCTGTCTGTCTCTCTCTATCGATATCTATATATCCCTGTGACGCCATCATTTATACATTATGTTGCCTCATTTCCGTACATGCATGAAAACACATAGGCTAACATGCAACTCTCTCTCTGTCTCTCTATCTCTCTCGCTCTCTTGTTCTTGCTGTCTCTCTTTCTCTCCCTTATTCAATCTCTTCATCCATTTCTATCATTAGCCTTGTAGTTGATTCCATGTGCAATTTGTGGAGGAATCTATTCTTGGGTGATACTTTAGAAGACCCCATGCTGTAGCTTTAATTCTTAATCATTAGGTGAGGACAGAATCTTGGGGGAGCAGCATCACTTTGAACTTAGCTTGAAAGGCAAGGCAAAAGTCTTTGAACTTGACTTTGAGATGAAGATAGATTCATAAATGGATAGAAAAATGGAAGTTTGATAGATGGAAAGATATAAAGAAGGCCTTATATTTTTGCATTGATTCTGCATCGGTAGATGAGGACAGAATCTATATAGGTGACAAACATCCCCTGAGCAAA
>BQKZ01012259.1:0-14521 GCA_036244855.1 Temnopleurus reevesii | reverse complement strand
TTATTAATTTTTCGTACAATCTTTTGTACAACATGTTCATGATATCATGTTTCTTTTTAAGTAGATTTGAAGACAAAATTTGGCGATAAAAATATTTGCTTTTACCAAAACTATACTTGGGCTTTAATGGTTATTATTCTTTATCTCCTGAGAAAAAAAAATCAGCCGTTTGCTAACTCAAACTATTGATTTTCATCCTCATGCATATTCTAGACGGCTGGCATCTCTCGCAATTAGATTAGAAAGGTACCTGTGTATCTTTGTTTTAAGTTCCGGCCATTTCGTGAGCAGGGCCATTGAGGCTTCATTGGCCTCGTCTAAGACCATATCAGACTTGGTTGCAAGAGGCTTAGCTCCAGTCTTGTCCAACAACTGATGAGCCACGTGTGTGTTGACATGTTTGTTGATTGACCAGTGGAGAGCTGTGTTGAATTTCTCACACTGGTCTCCTACAAGATGGAATAGATGTAAAGTACATGTGAATAAGTTTCAACTATATTTCCCCTATTTTCCCATGAGTATAACGAGCAATAATGCTGGAATAGATTTTTAAACAAAGTTTAGGAATTGCGGAAGTGTATGAATGAAAATTTAATAAGGCAATGGCTAAAAGGTAACATCGTAAAGCTCACAGAATTATTTGTTCTTCAAATTGTGAGATGTGAGAAATTAAGCATCAATAAACTAATGGTGAGAATTGGATTGATTCAAAATTCTTGAAGGATGTCAAATCGTCAATGAAATTAACATATTTCCTCCCCCACTGTTGGACCTATGCTATCAAATTTCTAAGATAACTATGTTAGAGGGTGTTGCTCAAAGGTTGCAATTGATCACAAGTTGCAGTTGATCGGAATACGCTAATCAAAATCATTGTTTCATGGGCGTCTTGTTCAATGCGCACACCGCGCGCCAATAAAAATGCTCGTTACAATTTCCAAAGTTGCAGTAGAT
This sequence comes from Temnopleurus reevesii, assembly GCA_036244855.1. Classification (NCBI taxonomy): domain Eukaryota; kingdom Metazoa; phylum Echinodermata; class Echinoidea; order Temnopleuroida; family Temnopleuridae; genus Temnopleurus; species Temnopleurus reevesii. The sequence continues at coordinate 13,567 of BQKZ01012259.1, read as the reverse complement.
TTGCAGTTGATTCTGAGCAACACCCCCTTAGAGTCTCTAGGAGCATTGTAATAAAACCAAGAACCAAGTCAAAATTTCCTGAATGGGGCTTGAAGTATAAAAGTGGAAAATACATATTATTGAAAAGATTTAAATAAAACTTGTTTGTTACAATTTCATGTGATTGAGGATTTGAGCCCTATCAGTTCTATTTCTTGCAGTACTTAATACTCCCACATCCTTTAATACTTACCATTTTTCACTGCTCTCAGAGCTCTTTCTAAGAACATCTTTCTCTCTGCTTGAGACAGGTTTTCAAACTGATCTACATGGCTCTCTGTCAGCTGCTGCTCTATCGCCGATTCCAGTTCTTCTCTTAGGCCCTTCCATTCCTATTCATTGAAGGATAAAAAGGATACAAACAACAACAGAATTGAGGATAGAGACAAGTTAACAATTCCTTACGAATATCGTCAGTCACCTGCTATGATCAAAAATGTATGGCTGCTTTATAGAGATACAACATCTTCACTAAAGTTAAAGATGTTTTGGCGGTAGGCGGAGGCCTATCTCCACATTCCAGAAATCATTTAGCATCAAAGACAAAGATGAGTAGATGAAGGAAATGCATTGAACATTTCTGAGCCCATTTCCAGTGCAAATTTATTATGCGTTCTCCATATAGAGCAATTTGAATATGTAGCAAATCACTACATATTAGAAATTGGCAACAGAAAACAAACTAAAAAAAAAAGAATTATTGTGCACTATCCATAGCCTGAGTTGGCCCTTTTTGTTTGAATTTCTTTCACAAAATCTTTTATGGATGTACTATATATCTTTCTTCTCATTTAATAGAGGGAAAAATAATACATGTTGCCAACTTAACAGGTATAATAGGTTAACTTTGATATGATGAAAATGTTTTGTACAATATGCTCCATCCTCAGCTGTGCTTATTATTATAATTTACTTTTTTTTTTTTAATTTATTTCATTTATTTTTTTTAGTTTATAAAATTCATTCAAGTGTTAATAATATCAAATTCAACATTGTCTCCGAAAAGTGGGCTCCAATTTAATGAGCAAGTATATCAAGGTTGTGCCATGCAGACACCACCTAGCATCATTCATAGCCCACTTCATAGTCAGAACACAATTGGGCGAATGCCGTGCAGTGATTTACAAACCTGTGATTGAGAAAGTTCACTTTTGCAATCTGACAACCATTTTGGATAGGACTCTGCTACAGTTGTGGATTCCATGATCTTCTAGTTGTAAATTAATCTGCAACTGAACAATATTTTCAACAGTCTTCACATAATGTAAGTCATAACTGTTCACAGTTAATCCCTTATTTAAATGTTTTATTCAGGGTTTTTGTGAGGCTCGACGTCTATTGTTGGCGTTCGTAGTTACAAGAATTGTATGGAAAGCAACTTGTTGCATTAAACTTGAATATATTGTTGTAAAACTTGATGGATTGCGTATTATTAAGATACTCGATGAAGTCATGAAATATTGTTTAATAATAATAATCAATCATTTATTCCTAATGAATAAAATATTGAATCCTTTACATGGTGAAGGGTAGAAATATATTTAAAAAAAATTCTTACTTTTATTTTTCACTTCGCGTACCATAGTATTTTGAGGACTTTGACTGTGATTCGAGATTGTGGAAAGAATCCCAATTTTGAGTTGGAAATCCTGTTAAAAACTGCAGTTCTCCTCGTCTGAGACAACGATGCTTCGATTGATAATATTTTTTATTGCCTTTTTGATTGGTATGTATTCTTTTCAATTAGTGTCACAGCGTATTTCATATTTTGTTTTACTTTAATTTTTTATAGTCGCTTCAGTGCGCTTTAACTTCTTTGAACAAAAGTTCATCTAGCGGGGTGTGGCTCTCCGTATACCCCGGAGCTCCCGGGGCTGGAGGTGGTCCAACAACGGAAGAATCCAATATCCGCTACTCCTACCGCAGTGGTGATGCTGTGCACGTATTGACGTGCCTGCTCGGGATTTAGGGCATATATTCGTTATAGCATTGCTCCTCTATCAATTTGTCTCATGTTGTTTGTTTCGCAGGTATTCAAGTTAAATGCAATTTTACAATATATCTCAATCATCTCAAAAGTCAACAAATTATCAAAGTGGATGGGCATGCCTTATTTTGATTATTTTTTAATACCCAAGCAATAGCAAAATCTTAAGTTAAGACATCCATCCTTTGGACAGTTTCCAATGCAGGATATCCTACATTATTAATAAAGCCAATCACTGCAAATCAAGAATGAATGAAACTTGGAAGTCACACTTGACTTTGTACATTAAGCCTGAGAAGGAAAATCTGAAGAGATATGTTTTCACTCATTCAGAAACTTTGACAAAAGTTATGTATTTATATATTCTGCTAAGACTGAGAAAAAATTGGTTTAAATAAATTTATAGATTCTAATTTTTGAAGCATATGATATACCTGAAATGTGATTGAAAAAGCTATGAATTGAATATTTCATAATCATATTTTTTCCCCAGAATCAATAGAATACAAATTAAAACAAACAAAGGTAAAACTAAAACTAAAAAGGGGAATTCCACACATTGAACTTTAATTTTTTTTATTATTAACGTTATAAATGCAGTGCGAACTTTCACCAATTTTTACAGGAATATGTGCTGCAGCATTCAATCCTTATCAAGATGTTTCAGAAAGATTAAAGGTGAGTGATTTTGATAATAAAGATAAAAAAGCAGCCTTTTACTATGATACATGTATAGACCTTCTTACATTTTTTCTTAAAGCCCAAATATTATAGTTGTGATAAAGATTGTTGAATCTGTTTTTTAATTTATTATAACATGAGATTTTTACAAATCGTATTACATTGGATTTATCATTAAGTTGCTACTTATGAGAATAATAATTTGATGATTTTATTATATTTATCATCTAAATGCATTTTGTTTCAATTTATAGCTATCCTGTAAATGCTTTGCAATTTGATCTAATTTAGCTTCTCTTGTAAAACAAGACAAGGTAAATTAAGTACTACAATTGTTCAAATTAATTATACAAAATTCACTCATCAGTATTCAAATGATATTATATTCTATATTCAGGGAGCGCACATAATTGGCCTATCAGATATTGTCTTTGTGATCAGAAGTCAGGGTATGTCACCCCATCTAGATAGGGCTCTGCGCATCAAGGATGATATTACTCAGCAATGTAGAGTACACAATTTGGTAAGTAATTAAAAGTTGAATCTTGCTGAACTACATAGGGGGTGTTGATCAAAATTAACGGAAAATCAGCTGCAAATTTGCAAATTGTAACATGAATTTTCATTCGCGAACGGTATGTGCATTTACGCGCATGCAACAATGATTTTGATTGGCATGTTCCGATCAACCGCAACTTGTAATCAATTGCAACTTTTGAACAACACCCCCATAGTCTTCTCAACCTTTGTAAAATCGAATGGAAGAATGTAATTTGTGATTACTCCAAATGCTTGGTTTTGTTGTGATTATTTTGAAACATCCTTATATAGGACTTCTCTTTCTTCCCAAATAAGTAAGATCATCAATCCTTTTCATTCAAAAGAGTTTGGAATTGGAAGCTTTCAAGTAGAACTTCCTTTGGAAAATATTAGGTGTGAAACTTTATCTTACATCAGGATGTAGTTACAGATTGTTATTTGTCATTCACACATAATAATTGAATCAAAATTGTTAAGAGATGCCCTGGTTTGTTTTTTCACTTTTGTAGAATATATTACAAGAAGAATGAAAAAAAATAGTATATTTACTATCATTACTTTCCGATACAATCATTTATTATATAAATGGATAATTCCAGTTATGTTGGTAACAAACATTTTTTTTTTTCCATTTGGGCTTGGTGAAAATGTAAATACTGTGAGCATCTCATCAGGGATAAAATAACGGATTTACAATCAGATTAAATTTTCATTTCACTATTTGTATTTTCACCAAGCCTTCTGAGCCATGAAAACGATGTGGGTTATCAATGTAATGGGGACACCAAAAATGTCATTCTTCAGTTTCAGGAATTAACCCTAATCCCATTGGGGGGGGGGGGGGGGGTTTTTTCCCCCCCCTCGACAATTTTCGCGATGAATCTGAAACGCGAGAAGCTCGCGCCATAATTTTTTCTGACTTTTATCTTTCAAGTCTCGCGCAACTTTTGACACCAAATTCGTGATAACCGGGTATGCGGTACCGACGCTACTCGCATTTGAAAAATATTCGTCGAGCCAAAATGAGTCAAAAACATGATTTTATGTACAAAGTCAATGCAAATTGTGTTTTTAGTCAATATTCATAAATTCTTGTCTATTTTGCATATTAATGCATGAACTGAATTTAAAATTCATTTTCTATGCCTCTAATAATGTCACCAATAATTCCCATAAAAAAAACAATAGAAATTATAAAGTCGAAAAAACAAAGAAATACATAAGAAATTCACAAAAACAATAGAATACATAAGAAATAGATTTTGATTGCATTTTCTTTCCATGACAACATTTCTGAAACATTACTATAAGTATCTAGACCAAAAATCAGCACATTTGGAGCTTCAGCAAGTGATTTATTGCTGTTTGTTAGAATTCATGCATAATTAATGCCTAATTAGCATAATGAGTAGATTTTTGAAAAATTTGACTACGCAATCTAAGAGTTAACATCACGGGCTATGTGCATGCCAAATTTCGGCGCAATCGCGTGATCGACGGCGAAGATCAGAGGGGGGGGGGGGCAAAAAACCCCCCCCCCCCCCCCCCAATGGACTGAGATGACTGAAATATCCCAATGGGATTAGGGTTAAGGTGGGAAATGACTAGAATAACAACTAAAATCCTGGGATATATGTTAATGCAACATTATTGTCAATACTTCGGTTTGGGCTCCTTGGCTGCTCAGCTGTATATAATCCAATGAATGTTCCAGAACATTGTGTTGTTGTCTTTAACTCAGGTGCCGAAACCGATTTATTGACACTAATGTTCAAATGCTTAACAAGCCTGTTTATACGAATCAATTGTTATTATTATTATTTTCAAATCTTTGTATATTCATAGCTTTCAATTATACATTCACATCCGTAAAGTTTGCTGTGTTTTGTAACTTTATTTGAATCTTTTGTTTTACAGGAGCAACCAGATGTTGTGTTATTACATGAGAGATATGGGAGTCCTAGCTCAGGACATTGGACAATACTCCCAGCTCTTCCAAAGTACGTTATTAGTACTTGCCATTTTGTACATAGTTCAGTCAATAACGATAATTCATTCTATGGGTTATGAAGGTTTCAAAATATGATGTTATTGAAAAGTATTTTAAGTCCACTAACTATATTAAACCATTATCATTGCTAAAACGCAGACACTAAAATATTATAGTTTCTTGTCGCTATTTCTGTATTTCATATAATGCGGGTAAAAAGAAAAAAACTCTAGAGAATACAGATATTCTCTGGAGGTTTCACTCTTGGAAGAACAAGAATTTGCAGCAAGTTATCTTTCTTAAAAATGAGAGTGTTAGTAAATGAGTTATCCACTCCCAATGTTTTTATTAGCATTTTCTCATCATCTTCAGGAGATTAAGTAGATCCAGAATCAAGGAGCCAATTTGCAACCTCTTGACCTGAGGGATCCAAATGGCAGTGATAGTGGTTTTCTAAGCTTGATTATATGTGTAAAACATTGTGAATTTATCTTTTTTTTTCTTTAGAATATATGGTGAATTTGGAAAGAGCAAGAAATGGTACTTTTTCTGTGAGGAGGATACTCGTGTTAACGTTCAAGGTCTAATAGCATTATTGAGCAGATTCAGTTCCGGAGAGGTATGTAAATGCATGACTTTTAAATCTTATTTCTAAAACATGTTCATTGCCATCGATTTCTTGTATTTTTGTTTTATTTTGTCATACCATGTCATAANCTTTTTCTGTGAGGAGGATACTCGTGTTAACGTTCAAGGTCTAATAGCATTATTGAGCAGATTCAGTTCCGGAGAGGTATGTAAATGCATGACTTTTAAATCTTATTTCTAAAACATGTTCATTGCCATCGATTTCTTGTATTTTTGTTTTATTTTGTCATACCATGTCATAATAACGTTGGATAAATTTGGATAATAATGAGCTTTTAAACCATTATGCACTCACTCTGGGTACGTAGCAGAAAGTATACATAATAGATTTGGTTCCGAGATTGAATCACATTCATGACAGTGTCACTCTTATTTCTGATGTTAGGCTTTTATACCTCGATGTTCTATATATTTGAACCAACCTTATTAACCATTGGGTTTTTCCCTCAGAGAATTTTGCCAGTAATTGTTGAAATAAATGCAAAGATTGTATTAAATATCAATTTTCAATTAATTGGTGAATTGATCAGTAATTTTAATCAAGATTAATGATTTATAATTATAGTTGCATGCATTAGCATATAAGTTGTCAGGTATGCTTATAACAGAGAACATCAAAATACTGGGACTTCATTCTTTTCATTTTATGCCACTTTACAAAACGTCCATCAAGTATAAATTTGTGAAAATATTTGTATTCAATTCAATAGTCACTTATACAACACTCTATACTTTACTTGACTGTCGAACAGGACTGGTTTCTTGGAAAGAGTTTATTTGACCAAGAAGCAACAATCATCCATCACTTCCGCTTCAATGACATGCTCTCAGAATTCATCTTCCCCGATTTTGATGCTGGATGGATCCTGAGCAAAGCTCTAATCAGAAGGTACAATTTACCAAAATAGATAAAAGCTTCAGTAGTTAATAAGGATAATGATAGCACCTAGTGCAAAGCTTTACAGACTTAACTTGTTCAGATATGTCTCGTAATGTTGTTCAGCTGGTCTAAGCTATCTGTTTTCTCTTTTTTTATCATGATTTTAATTATTCAAAGTATCCACTTAGCTACAAAAAATAATTTTCCTAACATTGATGCTAGATAGATCCTCACTCAGTTGTTAAACTGACTGACTGAAAACCCCTAGTTACCCTCATTGAATTCACAGATATCAGGTTGTTAAGCTGCAATAAGCTGTTAGTTTTTGTTGTTTTCATTTTGCTTTCAATTATCAATACTTGTGATGCATTATAATGTTAACAGTCCTCCAACCTCACTGTAAAAGGTTTTCATTTTTGTGGCAAAGCAGAAAAGACTCTTTTTGCAAAAGAAAAAACGTATAAAAAGATTTTCTTGCAATAATGATGGATTGGATTATTCTCTGTTTCTTTCTTTTTCTCAGTATGGTGTCGAGATTAAAAGAAGAAAAACCCAAGATTGACTTCAGTATAGATGTAAAACATGAGGTAAGATTCAAGATTCTTTATTTATTGTGAGTTTTAGAAATATGTCCTTCACTGGTAAAATTAAGAAAACCCTCAACTAATTTTCACTCTGCTTTTCTGCTACTCGAGCATCCAACATGGCAATTTTGGCTCACTACAAATACCATTTATTATTATAATTATTATTATTACTATGGTGTCATTGCACTCTGAATTTATCTTTGATCTTTATACCCCAGTTCCAGGGTGCTACAAATTTACTTGCCTGCATGCCCGAGACAAAATAAAATTAGCTGTCGGTCAAGTAAATAAAGAATAGTTTTCCTGTATAGGCAGATTGGCATCCGCCATTAATTTAGGGTAAGAGAATTTCGTGTTTGGGCAAGTGATCTAAAAACCCAGTTACCCAACTGGCAAAAAAAATTCTTGTAGCACCCTAGGGCCGATTGCTTTGAATGGTCTTAGCTATCCTCTTCATGCTAAGTCGTCTTGTGCCATCTTCGTAACATAGACATAAGCGTCGATACGACTATGTTAAGAGGGTGGCGCGAGAACTTAAGATGCCTTAGCATGAAGAGGATAGCTAAGACCATTTCGAGTAATCGGCCCCTGAAGTCTATTTTCATCCTGTGTCATCTTCTGGTTTTATCTTCAGCTTGCCCATTACATTTGGAATGAGGAGAGTGGATTGCACATGACAGGCTTGCCTCAGCTATGTGCAGGCAACATTGACCCCAGTGACCTTTCACCTCTGACCGATGAAGAGGTCTTGCAGAAAGTCAAGATTGCCAAGGCCAACCCAAATAAAGCTGGATCTATCTGTGTGACTGCTTCACCCAAGGCACTGCCTGAATGTGTAAGTATTTGAGTACTACATGATGTGATATTACATGTGGAAGAGTTTTTGATTACATGATGAGAACAAGAATTCTTTTTTTTTCCAACCATATTGGTTGGTTAGAATTATCTTACATAGATTTTGTGCGAAATAAGACTGATAATTTATATTTGTTTTGGCAGATGTAGAATCACAAATTGCAATTACACAATACATTTAAAAAATAACACATTATATTTTCTCCGTTTTCACAAAGTGACGGGAGCCAGAGTTTATTGAGTTACAAATCCATTGAAACATGTCTTTCTATAGAATTAACACGTTGTTTGATGGGATGCCTGTGTAATTGCTGCTATGTCAGGATTTCTTTGTCTTCATGCAACAATACCCTTTGGCTCAGGATCATCATTTCGTGAAAACATGGACGATACGCATAATACCCTGTAAAAAAAATTACATATTCAGAAAAGTTGTGCTAGACATGCACTTTTGGTGTAATATAGTATGAAATGTATTCTTTTAAATGCCTTGAGTACCAGTAGTTGCTTGTCATTAGTCATAGCTTTCCAGAGCGTATAGATACCGCTAATGTTTCTGATAGTTGCTATACTACAGTATATGAATGACATTATTTTTATTGATACATATATTTGTAATTTCATTTTCCATTTTGCCAGGGCAAACCTGTTTCAGGAAGGGATATCTTCTTTGCTGTTAAAACGTGTGAGAAATTTCATACTGAGCGAGGTAAGATTAAAACATATTTTAATTGCGATATTGTCATTTTCTCAAAACTTAAGTGTACTTTGCTGAAGTGAAAAAAGTTGAGGTGAATTTCCTAATGTTCCCGGACTGTGTACAGTTTTTAAAAAAAGTTAGAGAGGCAACATATTCTTTCAAATTGTTGAAATATAAAATCTGGAATTTCTTGTTTTAATCTATACAAAGGTAAAAGCTCCTGATTTGGACTTTTTTGCTAGGATGACATTTGCGGATAAAGATTGTCATTAAAAGAAATGACATATAAAATCTTCAAATGACAACATCAAGTGGTCACATCAGTGCAAAAGATCTATTGCAGTAGATGTGTAAAAGAAGACAAAAATTTGAGAGTTTTTTAAACTTTTGATGTGCAGTTTTGCTCTACCCTCCACCCACAGAACACACTCTAACAAGAACACACTCTAACAAGCACACAAAGAGGAAATGTCTGCAAAAACCCTGAGTACATAGGTATCTACCACCTTGCCGGGGAAGGATATTCTTGTTAACACTAATACAATTTATTCTCCTAACAGCATGCATACAGTTATTAAAATCTCATTGTGAGCTCTTTCTTTTTGCTATCAGTTCCTGTCGTGCAGCGTACCTGGGCAAGGTTCGTCAAACACATGGTATACTTCAGTGACAAAGCAGATTTATCTATACCTACGATTGATAGTGGTGTTCCCAACACTGAAAGAGGTATGTTATTTGAAATCTCTTCTACTGCTTCATTTTCAAATATATCTGATGTCAGGGGATAATTTTCTTGGTATCGCATCGCAATTTGCTATGCATTTTAGCATGATTGTGACACAAAAGGTGATTTGTATAGCAATTTTTTTCACATAGAACTGTACAGTAAAGTGTTGGAAATGATTCCTCAACTGCTAATCAGTTGTGAAAACTAAAATTATTGCCTGTGATGTGCTTGTCCATAAATTTGTTAGTGATTTTACAATGTGGAGAACACCTCTCGGACTATCTTAAGTAGCCGTTGTAGCAGCAAATACATATAATCGAGTGCCACGGAGATAAAACACAAATTTGGAGAACATTATACTTTTTGCTGTTTCAGTGTTTCTATATATTGATGCAACAGATTTCGTCTCCTGGATTGTAAAATTTCCTTTGTATAAATTTGTATTGTCTTGATTATTTTCAGCTACAAATGAAAGGCCACCAGCACCTGTTGGCATAATAAGTCCTGCTCTAAAATATGTGAAGAACTAATCATCGTATAATGTCATGATTGTTCTATACCAACAGTATTAAATACATCAACACGAATCTACATTTTACATAAAACAGAAAGATGTGAAATGATGAAACAAGTCATACCCCTTACTGTGGAAATGATAATAATTTTGAAAATATGTCACTGACATTGTAAATAATAATGAGTTTTTGTTCATAATTATCTTTATGAAATAAAAATATTTTTACCACTTTTTACAGGTCATTGTGGAAAGACGTTTGCTATATTCAAGCAGTTTCTCGACAATCCAGAGTATGGGAGATTCCCATGGCTTGCCATTGTAGATGATGATACCATTATAAGGTACAGTTTATCCTGTCTCCTCATCCCCTCTTCCCCTCTCACCCTGCCTGTGTCATGCCCTTTCTATTTTCTACTCTAGACTTGGCTACTTTATTAGAAAATCACAATTTGCATTTTCAATCCAATTTATCAGAAAAGAACTCAGACAATAACCATACTTTTTTAATTCATTGGAAAGCTGCACTCTCTAGCTTTTCATTGGTGCATAACTCAAAAGTTGAGGGCAGTATATAGTACTGGAGCAGATTCATTCATCCTTGTGAACAGTGTTCAATGGTGCCAAAATGCGACTAAGGGATTGAGATGATTTCTCTCTATTCTTCCTGTCCACCATTTCTCCATCATCATATTCGTCACTCCTCTTCATCTCCCTCTCTCCTCTGTATTTTCAGCTCCCTTCCGGTTCTCACTGGACAGTATTGCATTTGCAAGTCTTTAGTTCTCGGTCTAAACAATGTTTTGCTGATAATTATAATCTTTGTTAAATGACAAAATGCTGTACCGATTATCCACTATATTGTATTATCGTATAAATTGATCGCATGTCATAATGTATATGGTGATATTTAAGCTGTAATTTTTTCCACTTTGTATAGTGTATATTCCTATGTTTACAAACACTTTCAAAACATGAAAATAACTACAGACCATTGTGACAAATACAGGTATGTCCAAAATTGCCAAAATATCTGAACGCTAAAATATCGACTCGTACAGTACATTTATCTATGTATACACTAGTCTAATAGCATTTATTTTTCTCTCCTCAGTGTTTCCAGATTACAAAGACTTCTATCTTGCTATGATGGCACCAAACCAATTATTCTAGGAGAGCGCTACGGCTATGGCCATGTCAAAGGTCATGGTTATGATTACATCACAGGAGGGGGAGGGTAAGTCCATTAGAAAGACGTATTTAAGTTCTCAACATTACAGCTGGAACTAGTATAAATTTGACAATTCATAGAAATTACCTTGTTACTATTATTAGTCATAAATCTTCTCAATTTTGGAAATTTATTCATTACACTTTATTGACATATAAAAAAATCAATATTTTGTTCAAATAAAGAGGATACAATTCCGCATACATGTGAATAGAAATATCTAATTTCATTGTTTTCTTTTTAAATGGACTGGGAATTTGTTCGTTTTTGTCACAATTTTCTTTAGAATTTTGAAATATGCTCTTTGCCAGTAAGACGGCCCTTTTACAAAGTTAACTTCTTTTATCACCTCTTTACCATATCATACCTGATTATGAGTTTGATGGGCTATTTCATCAATGATTGAGAGCTCATTAAAGATGAAAACAAATTATTCCACAAGTTGTTCCCCTTCCCCTCTTCCTTGTGTAGGATGATCTTCAGCCGGCCTGCAGTGGATGCTCTCATCTCTAAGGGATGCAGATGCAGCAAAAATGAAGACCCGGATGATATGATTATTGGAATGTGTGCTAAAAGATATGAGATCCCTGTTGCTCACTCACCGCTCTTTCATCAGGTAATGTAATCATTGTTGCAGTGGTTGTAGTGATGTTTGTTGTAGGTTGTGTTATGAATGGAGATGATGGTTGAGTGAAAACAAAGTCCCAGACAATATGGTTATTGGAATGTGTGCTAAGAAATACAAAATAATGGTTGCTTATTCTTTGTTTCATGTCCAATCATGTTCAAGGTTTTGATTAATCACTTTATCTTCTTCAATGGTATGAATGAGTCAAATCAAAGTCAAATCCACAAAAACCTTCTTAATATGCCTTTAATCATTCTTTAAAATTTGTCTATGTGCTATAATTATTTGTAGCTTATGGTTAATTGTTTGTTGCAGAACTTACCAAAATATTTAATAATGATTATATAGCAATACTAAAATTGTATGTAGTGCATAATAGTTTGAAAAACTCACAATTTGACTTACTTTAGAATTTTCTTTAAATCAACAAACTTTCTTTTGTTTTATTTTTTCTGTTACATCAGGCAAGGCCTTCAGACTATGCCAAGGGTCTTCTAGCTCATCAGACTCCAGTCTCCTTTCACAAACATTGGAATGTAAATCCAGAACAGGTTTACAGCGATTGGTTCCTGAAAGACGACGAAGCCATGAAAAATGCATCACACGATGAACTATGATGTTTCAAACATCGGATCAAAAGCAATGAATTTGAGAATTAGTGGTCATCTGTCTGCAGCGACCATATGTTTACAGTGGGGAATTTGCCTTAGACATTGATGTGCTGTCAGTGAATAGCAAACAAAATAAAATAAGCAAGATGACAATTTTTAGCAAAATTGGATAGTCTTTTCAAAAGTTATGGATTTTCAAAATTTTCATTTCCACCACTAATGGGCATCTTTCAGTTGGCAACTTTGTAGGAAATATGTAATTACATCATGAATGGAGAACTCCCCGTTTACTTTGTACGCAAAATTTCCCATTTTCCTCTTTTTCAAGAAAAGTAGACGATTTTTTATAAGTCTAAATTAGCCACATCAATTCCGCAATAATTCCAAAAATAATGATGTTGATCCAAGTAATAAAGTGATTAGGGCTTTCTCCATACCATTCCAGATTATGCCAGAATTGTAAACTCAAGAATGCTCATCACTAGTTAGAATAAAAACTTTGAATCGATCACCCAATTTTGCTCAAATTATTAGTTTGTTCATCTTATTTTTCTTCATTTAATGACAGCAAAATAATGTCTGAAAGCAGTTCCCCTTTAATGCTTCCCTCCAGAACCTGCATTAAGTGGTCACCTGTCTTCAGCGGCCAATTAATTATTCTTCATTGGGTATTTGCTGTATAAAAGATTTGAATTTGTTAGAACGTTGCACATCTTTTTACACTGCCAACCCATGATGAAGATTAAGTGAAATTCATATTTTGCATCTTGAATAATCAGTTCCAAGTTGCTAAGAAGATGTAGTTTGTTGATATCTAGTTAATTTCATAGTATTGATATCAAATGCACTTGCTGTTCAAATAGAGAGTTTTGTTAAAAACATTTTGTATGAAAATGTGTTGTATTAAGATTGTGTAGTTGACTTAAATTCGCTTAGTCAATGTTGACTT
>BQKZ01012257.1:0-14132 GCA_036244855.1 Temnopleurus reevesii | reverse complement strand
CATGGATGGGTATATGAATGTTACACCTGTCTTGTAGTCTCGGTATCATAAGATGGGGAGGGGAGGGGATGCGATCTGGGAGTGGAGGGATGCGATGTGGGAGAGGAAGAATATAGACATGCACTATGAGCAGAAGGGACAAAGGATTTGGACAAAGTAAATAACTTCATTCAAGCCTTCACAATAGTTTCTTCAAGATCACAAAAAGAAAACAGCTTCCCACTTATTCACAGAATAATAATAATAATAATACACAACATTTATATAGTGCTTTATACGAAGTGGTTCAAAGCGCTCTGCATTGTTACCCGGCGATAGCATGGCTACCATTAGGCGCTATCTGCATTCAAGGAATTTTTTCCTACCGGTACCCATTAACCTCACCTGGGTTGAGTGCAGCACAATGGGGATAAATTTCTTGCTGATGGAAATTGACGCCATAGGTGAGATTCGAACCTACGACCTTCGGGTTGAAAGGTGAAAGTCAGAACCACTACACCATGACTGAACAGGTTTGGTACCTGTTTGAAATTTCTCTGCAGAATAAGAGGGAAGGAAAGCTCTTTGCGTGGATCTAGCTTTTGTGAATACTTAAATGTATTAGTTGTTTACCTTGTCCAAATAATTTGTTTCTAATGCTCACAGTAATGACATATTACAAATGTCATAAGAGTAACCCATGTATAGAATACTATTAGGGGCGGATCCATGAACTAGGTTTCAGAGAAACAGGGACGGTTATTTGGGAGCCTTGTTTAAAAATTGCCATTAATAAATAAAAATACTGCACATGCAAGAGAGCAAAATCAATATTTCAAACTGCTTTTCTTTTTTTTTTTTTTTATATATAGTAGGGGTTGTATTGGATGTTTAAAACTTGTCTTCATAATAAAATCTATCTAAATTTTTGGCATATTCATAAAATATTTGATGAATTATGGCAAGAATTTGTACTAATGGCCTTCATTCAAATACATTCTACTCCACCAACTTTTATTTAATGTTACATAAATCAAAAAGAATACATAGTAACATTCATATAACCAAGTCAATCAGTTTAGCTAAATGTATGGATATTTTTGACATATTTTTAATATCAGAGAAATTTAATTTTTAATTTATCTTTCATTTCTGTTTACTTTGTTTCCTATGTATTTTCCAATAAATATATTTGGCAGGGAAAAATGGGAAGCATTCTATTTAGGGTCTGTTGGATGAGGGAAAATGTAATATTGGATGTGATATGATGTGACTCGAAACTAGAAAGCAGGGTTTCAGGAGGAGGGGTGTCACAAACTGTAACCTTTGGGGTACACTATAGGGGTTGTACATGTATAGCTGGAAGGAAGCCCAGAAAATGCAAAGATATCAATACAGAAATGTCAATGGGGAAAATTATATTAATGCTATAGAAGAATGTTAAGAGGTAAAAGCACTGCTGAGAAAAAAACAAGGGAGTAGTAAATGGAAGAGGGTGGGAGCAAAAAGTGAATATTTATAACTGTAATTCCATTTGGATACTTTCAACTTGTTTTAGATATTTAAATGAATAACTTGAAGAGCATGAAATAAGACACACTTAATGGCAATCTCCCACAAGCATATTTTGATATCTTGATTAATAAAACAAACAAAAAACAAACAAAAACAAAGCAGGAGGGGGCTCTTCTACAAGTAGATTTCTATTCACTAATCAATAAAAAAAAATATATAAAAAAAACATGTAAGGGGAGAGTGGGATGGGAAAGGGAGAGACTACATGTGAATATCTAAAGATATAATCCCTTTCAATTCTTTGAAAAGCAGTTTGAGGGTGTCTATAAATAACTTAAAAAGTACATGACTTAAAACAGGTGGGCTATCTTCCCCCACAAGTAAATGTCAAACCACTATAAAACCCAATTCACACTCATCCCGTTTTAGCCGACATTTAACCAGTGAATACCAAGGACTACAATTCTGATAGGGCACTCAAACTGTTTTCCTGTCAATTTTTATTTTCCTGATCTACTTTCTGACACGGCTGAAAAAAGAAAACGTCTGGTATGAACCCGGCTGTTCACTGCAAGAGCATGAAATGGGTATGAGCCAAGATGGGAAACCATGGGAAGTCAAGTGCAGATGTCAAGCGATAATAATTTTTTTTCAAAAAGATATTCTAAAAGCTATCAGAGGGAAGCTGTCTCTATGCGATAGGTATGCAAGGGTGTTACCTGGATGTAGATAAATCCTTGCTATTATGAGAACTGTGAGATTATGATTGTCGATTATTATGCTAAACTACATGCAGAGGAGCCAACCATTCCAAAATATGATAAAAGCATTTAATTTATATGAAAATACACCTCATACTTATTCTGGGATGTCATGATTGACAACTCTGTAAATAGGATTTTAAATAGTAGTACATTGTGTATTATGATCTGAACAAATGTTGGATATTCCAGCAGGANTGGCAATCTTCAGAGTAATTGCAATGTATCCCCCGTCTCCCTGTGGTCCTACTTTTTGTTGGACTTTGCATAAATTTCATATGAATAAATAGAAATAAACAGAAATAACATAAAGACCATGGTTCTAATAAAATATAAACAGGCATTCTCGAAAATCAGGGTCATATTATCATGATCATAAATGTACTTTAATATTCATCCCGTTGAATTAACTAGGCCTAAATGCTAAATGGGTTGAAAAGGGAGAATTGGTCATATATATTCTACTAAATCCAATGCAATATAAGCACCAAGCCACAAGACCAGTCAGCAGGGATGACCAATGTATGAACATTTAGCAGCTGGGTAAAAAAATAAATCAAAAAAAAAAGGAATGCTGGAGAGGAATTTAAGAAGCAAAATTATAAACTCACCTCATCTTTTCCATCCTATGGAAAAATTTTGCAAAATGAAAAAAAAAGTGGAAACATAATAAGTAACAATTCAAAATGATAACATAAAAGGAATGATGAAAAATGCACATTTAAATGTATTTAAAACACAACGTAAAAAAAAAAGCACAAATTAACAAATATTTTAAACTGACTGATTTAACATACTGTCAAGACAGTTTTAAAACTACTATACAATGATGCCTGTCTTAGCTGTCACCTTTCTATTAAAGTGACTACCTGTATACAATGGCCACCTTAATTGGTTCCCTCCAGATGAAAATGTATGTCCAAAGAGGTCACCTGTCTACAGTTGCACTTTTTCTATTTCCCCTAGGTGGCCACTATAGACAGGTTTGGATGCATTATGTTTTCCACATGCAATTGATGTACATAGATTGATATTTTTCTAAAAGTTAGAATATTCCACAAAACTCAGTTTGGGTGTATATCGCATTTTTATTTGTTTTAATTACTATGTACTAAATAATTAATTTTAAATAAATCAGCTCTAACATCAAATGATTTCACAAACATAGAGTTGCGTTTACTCCTTTTTTAAGATAACAGCTTTAATTACTGAGTAATTGAGTAATCCTTTGAGAAGACATATATGCAATGTTGAATTCTCTAAGTGGGACCATTGTAATCTAATGCACTATCTGGAATGTCATTACCTTATCTCCAAAAGCTCTCAAATTCATGAGCGAAGTTTCAATATTATGAAATCAATCATTATCTCATGTTTTACATTTGCGGTTGCTATAACCCAAACAAATATCACAGGTGACTGCCATTCACACTGTATTATCTATCTCCTAGACTTTTAACACATGAAATATAACAAATCCCATTTCCAACAACTATGAAGCATACTGATGTCATTCATTGCAATTTATTTCTATGAAAATGCACTTTTTAATTGACATGATAAGTTATTTGATATAAAGTAGAGCATCTATTGTTTAATCAACAACTATATAATTTGTGAATATATACTGCTTGGAAATCAAAGATTAGAGCATCCACCTCAAAATTGAACACAACAATATGATATTTTGCAAGGATCCATTATATATTTTATGGTTTTAACTTTCACTTATACACAATCAAATTTTAAATACAGTATCAATATAAACCTTAAAATCATTATGATGTGAGCAGGTAATTCAAATAATTCCAATATAATCAAATTTTTCCTGGAAAATTTTTGAATGAAATTTCAAAATCTTAAAAAAAAACCACAGTTAATCTTTGCAACCGATCTACCAAGTAATTAAAAAAGCATTATACCTCTTACAATCTGACCTACTTCAATACCAGGTTTGCTCAGGAAAAGGGAGCAAAATTCAAGGGAACATACATGCACCCCAAGTGGGGGTTGCCATACCCTCCAAACACCCTCTGCAACACTCTACTGGGTGTATAACTTGTATGTTCAGGTGGATATGAATGAAAATGTATACAGGAAAACACTTCAAATATAGTTTGCATAATAATCAATCAGTCAATCTGTTGGCACATACTCCTCACATGGGGTATCCAGTTCCATTATTTTTCAAATGTCAATAGAGACAATGTTAGGAAACACTTGTAATCAAGTCTTCTTTTTCATATAGAAAAATGTTTATTTTTGTCTTCAGAATTGAAACCTATGTCAATTCTGTATTTTCAATGTTTCAGGCACAAAAAAATGGAATAAAGAATAATTGAGGACCCTGACCTTCAGACATGCAGAAAAATGTACTGAACTTTGCACTTTGAAAATATGACATCAACTTATTATAATAAAAATCTGGTAGTAATAACATACAGTGTATTTGCTCTGAGGTTATGTGAGCATATGGTGCAATAGTTCTACGATACCTACATGTATATACAGTTAAGGAAAGTGAATATAATTAAATGAAAAGCTTATCACAAGATATCTTCATTAAAAACATTGTGTTTTCTTTATATCCATGAGCTAGAATTGTAAAATCTATTTTTTCAAAGTTTGTTGACAATTTAATTCATTGGTGCTAAATACTGTAAAATTTGGAAACGATCAATCCTACAATCTGTCATTAGTTTATTAGAGTTTGAAGGGAGAATTACATATGTGCTTTCAGGTTATTTGAGTATATGGTGCAATCATTTGATGATACTTGTAATAGAGCGAAGGAAAATAATTGATCAATAAATGGAATAAAATAGAAAGTATATCACAAGACATCTTCATGAAAACCATCTTGTGTTTTCTTCATATCCTTGAGCTAGAATAGTAAATCTGTATATTCCAAAAGTTTGTTGATAACAAGTTTAAATCATTGGTGCTTAGTACTGTGAAATTCGGAAACAATCAATCCTACAATCTGTCATTAGTTTATTATAGTTTGAAAGGAGAAATGAGTGATGTCATTAAACATTTAGCAAATTGTTCTCACCGTTTCCCATTGTACAGTATCACACATAAAATCTGTATTAGTGAGAAGCGGTAAGGGAATTGCATTTCAAGATCATTCCAACTCTAATTGATAAAGAATTGTTCATGAAAGTCAAGAGATATCTTTCAACAACCAAATGACAATGGGAAAAAGCAAAACAAATCAGCATTTTTGGAATGTATATGTGAATCTGGATTATCAGCAGTAATATTTGGTTTATCTGATATTTTCAATGGTCTGAAATTAGATATATTATCACGTAAAGATCACAATTCATATATCATATCACATACATTTTTTTTTAATACTACTTATAGCAGGTACCTAATTTTCATAAAATGGACAACAAAATCAGAAATCTAACATCTACCCAAAATAAGTCAGCTGAATTTTACAAAAATCAATCAATCTTTTCTGAAAATGTCCCATGTATAAAAAGTTGGGGTTTTCATTTCCAAGAAAGATTAAACTTTGGCATAACTGACTTTATATTGTCAAATGCTTGAAAACTGCAGGCAATCTTTTCACTCATAATATTTCAAAATTGCATTTAAAGTGCCAGTAAAACAAGATCAATTATTGCAAAAGTTTCACATTTTTTCATAATTTGATTTGTTTGGCAGATTATTATGACACCGGATTAAACTCTAATCCAACATGACTATTTCTATTGTCTAATGACATACAAACAATGGTTCCACTGACAAATATTCCTTGAAATGATTACTATTGATGATTGAAAGTTTTGATTTAATTGATGTTTGAATGGATTTAAGAGAAGATGAAATAGATGCTGAATGCCAACCATTATTTACTTCTAAATCATGTCAATTTCACTTACCATAAATCATAAATCAAGGATTAAACTATTTGGCAAAGTGGAAATTGTATAATATTTATTTGCTTGCTATATTATGTATTTCTCTTGGTATTGAACAATCTTTGAACATGTGCAGAACATAT
This sequence comes from Temnopleurus reevesii, assembly GCA_036244855.1. NCBI lineage: Eukaryota > Metazoa > Echinodermata > Echinoidea > Temnopleuroida > Temnopleuridae > Temnopleurus > Temnopleurus reevesii. The sequence goes on along the minus strand of BQKZ01012257.1, from coordinate 7,859 downwards.
GTACAAACTCACTAGGAGGGCTGGTGGGAGAGAAAAGCCAGCACTGTTAAAAAAATATGAATATTGGGTAAAACTTTGCTCAAAATGAGCAAACATGTCTAATCAAAGTTAAATGCTCGATCAAATTTGATCAGTTCTTCTCCGTTATTGAGTAGCATTTTTCTTCCCATATATAGTTTTGTTCCCAAAATGTTAGGTATTTATTGGAATAAAATGTTTAATTAGATATATTGTGTAGCTGGGGAAACTGACATTTTTAACTTTTAAACACCTTTGAAAATACTGATCACCTGTTCAGAATATATTTATCAAAATTTGACAAAATATGACTTAATTCACGGCTAAAAATTGTTTGTTTGATTGATTGATTAATTGACTGATTCATTGATTGATCAATTAATCCACTGAGTGAATGAATGATTGATTGTTTGATTGGCTGTTTACCTGCTTGATTGATCAATTAATTGATCGATTGATTTACTAATTGAAAGACTGTGTCCCATCTTACGAAACAATACACAAGCCCTCAAAGTTATATAGTCTATTGACCTGTGAAAAATAAAACCTCAAACAATATATCAAATTTCATACATCTGATGGAAGAGGGTTACCAGAAAAAAGTACACCCCATCAACAGATTACCAACCTAACTTAGGAGGGTGATCTATTAAGAAAGATTTGGGTGGGGTCCAACCAAACAATGATAGCTTGGATCAATTTGGAATTACCTAAATGTTGGACGATACTGGAGGCTTTGGCAATGCGAGGAAAAGCAGGATTAAAGCGCCCACATATGGCGAACTACAAGAAGGATACGAGCTATTAACTATTCATTAGTTATGTGCTTTACATATATTCAAGATTCTCGCTGAAATTAGACATTTAAAATGGGAATATAGATGAACGATTGCCACTAATCCTTATGTTTGAGAAATTAGAAAAATGTGTATGTGTTACAAATGCCTCATCCTCCGATTAAGAGATCAGACAAGGGCTGTGCATTTACCTGAATTGGTTCTATATTAAATATATCTACAATCACAGTAAGACTTTTAATAGAATACAAACCTTTTTTCTTGTTAGGGAATGCTTAAACAACTGAACACAAATATGAAATGATTAAACAAGAAGAAAAAAAACACACTTCATTATTCTAAAATGAGCTCTTCCCAACATCATTTATGGAAAAAGCAAATATTAACAAGACTTAGTATTAAAAAATGATGATGCTTTCTTTTGTAGCTTGGTTTTCATTTTAATCAATTGCTCACGAATATCTTGAGGTGCATCAGTTTCTTGATAAAAAAAAGTTAGAACAAATTTGAAATTGATATACTGATAGTATATTGTTCTCAGTATTCTTTAAATGAAAACCTTTGTTATAAATCTGTGCCATGAATTGTAAATTTGGCGAGCTTCGAGAAATGAACTTGATTTCAGGGAAGGCCTTGAACCAGATGGATTTATTTTTCCAAGCCACCATATGATGTAAATGGGTCATCTGTTATGATTCATAAACCAAATCTGGGGATTTTTTTTCTTCCTAATGATAATATTCAAACACAAACGTAATGGTAGCAAATGAAAAAATGACCAAAGGAAAAAAATGAAGATTTCAAGATGGGGGTTATTACAATAATAATAATAATAGTACTATTTCAATAGCGCACAATGCACTGCTTCTAGGTACTCTACAACATATAAGCAAGTAAATCTGTATAAATGTAAATTCACAAATATGGACTATCAAACCACCCAAATTTTCTTAATTCCTGTTATTTATAATAAGTGATGCATATCTAAAAAGAAGTGGTAGTAGTAGTGGTAGTAGTAGTAGTAGTAGTAATGATAGTAGTAGTAATAATAGTAGTACATGTAGTAGCAGTGGAAGTAGTACCAGTATTAGTAATAGTAGTAGTATAGTAGTAGTAGTAGTAGTGGTGGTGGTAGTGGCGGTAGCAATAGTAGTAGAAGTAATAATACACAACATTTATATAGCGCTCAATACGAAGTGTTTCTGAGCACTCTGTGCATTATTACCCGGCTATAGCATGGCTACCATTCGGCGCTCACTGCATTCAGGGAAATTTCTTCCTACCGGTACCCATTCACCTCACCTGGGATGAGTGCAGCACAATGTGGTAGTAAAATAGTAATAGTAGTAGTATTAATAATAGTACAAAGTGGTTATAGTAGTGCTATCAGAATACATCCCCAGAATTCACTATTTTTTTCATCGAATGATGAATATACATTATCTATGACAAAAGGGTTACTGCTAAAATAACCTATTATAGATATTAATAGTGGGTATGGTCGTATTTACTGGTAGATTTGCTCTGCGTACCTTGAGCATCTGATTAAGATGGTAAGTGCACTATATAATATCCATGTATTATTCTTATTATTATTAGACAAAGTGTTGATTTGAAAAAAAGCATATATGTTCCTAAAACAAAATTAGGAAAGAGATTAAATTATATACTTTGTTTGAACAAAGACAGATGGGATGTACGAACAATAAATAGTGTCAAGGAATATTGATAGGATAGGTTGAGTTTCAGACTTGCTGAAATGCATGCCAAAAACCAATATAGTTAATTAGTTTATTAATTGCTGCTATTTTGTCAAAACTTACTTTTAATAACTTGGTGTCATCGAGGATTATTTTGGAGTGGAAAGCTGTAATAGCTGTAAGGATTTTCTACGAAAAGGGAAGGAAGCCAGATAATGAAACCGTAAATGTAACATTTAGGGGAAAAAAAGAAAAAAAACGGCTTACAAAAGTGGAAAGAGAGTCATAGGTAAAAAAAAAGGTCTGTAAAGAGACACGAAAACACAAACAGCGGCGCGCAACAACTGTTCCACATAGGCGCCACCTCGAGTCAAATCAGCCTTATCCATGGCAACCCCCAGTGGCTGTATTCATGTGGTATTTCCTTCCCCCACTTCGTTCATGCCGTCCTGATGCAAGGATACATAACCGTTCGTTTAGGATGGAAGGGTGCCAATCAACCAGGCAGCACCACCTATCCCAAACACGTGTCTGATTTTTTCGGCGACCCGTGCCAAAATGCGAATGTACCTCTACGACCCTAGACTTCCTGGATCGTACATCAAATACTTCCAGAGAATGACAAATAAGGAGTTTTTAAGAATAATAGGAGTTCAAGCCCTGTAAATATATTCTGAATGATACTCCTTTTAACCAGTAAAATGTCCATGTCAACTTCAGGCAACTAAAGATTATAAATAAGTTACATACACACTCAGGTGTACATCAGTATTATATAACCAGGGAGTAAAATAAGACACAGTACTTGACAAAGAAATTAATATGTGGGACTATATATTTATCTGAGGTGAATGACTATTCATTCTGATGATTTAGATACCTCTGGTCGCAATGAAGGGGAATCTACAGAGCAATTGTTTCTAGTGAACCATTTCAAAATCCTAATTTATGTAATGAACAGATAGAAATTTCATAATCTATTTCCAAACTTTCCAAATATCCAAAGCTCTAATCCTCTTTACAGATTGGAAAATTAACAATATGAATTATTAAGCCAATCAGAGGCAAAAAGTTATAAGCATACATAACAACTTATGATTCATATCACATATCGTTCATATCTTTCCATTTTTGTTCACCTTACATCATCATTACTTAATCATACATGTTTCAGACCCTCTTTCATGCCCCAAAATGTGCAGAAACCTCGCCAACAATCCAACAATTTTAATATCCACCTGTTATTTTTTCGGTTCGTCGTACGATAATTGGCAAACATGAGTTTATAGGGAGGGGTCTCATGACTTCATAGGCTCACAGCTGAAGTATGGTTTGTGTGAGTGACGCAAAATGCAATTTTCTCTGAACCTTCGTTAAATACCCATTTACATTTTGAATTCATCTTTTATATAGAAACAATGGTCTTTAACCATTGGTATCAAACAATAAGACAGTTGGTGTTTACCACTATATGCAATTTTTATGCGCTTTATTCACACAAAAGTCGTTCTTGGCAACCCCTAAATTTTGCCCAAGGCTTGCCAGGCATAGCAGAATATAAAGTATGCAAACTGGATCCCAAGTATTGCAGTTCAATTGTTACTAACCTGTTTGAGAAATAGCATGTAACTAGGTTCATTGGCAAGAGATTTGTATAATCTATTGCTAAATCAGTCTATACCAAAAGATTGTTTATCCTCCTACTATAAAATTTGAAGTAACATTTTAAAGGAACTAGAGGGCATTCATGTTGGATACTGCACATTCAAAGCATAACATTTCCAAAAGAGTGAACCTATCTACCGTTTTGCCACCCCAAAGTAAGCACTTTTGAGGAATTGTTGATGGAAAGCCCAGTCCATCTCCATTCTCTGGACCACAAATGACCACATGCAAGTATGTGTTCAAAAGCGCCCTCTATCATGTCTACAGCAAGCCAATCTGACAACATTTCAAAATCTCTTTGCAACTTCCTAATGACTATCAATATAATCTGTGTTTTTACGAAAGCTTTAGTACCTGATGGCCAATCAAATAACAAACATAAATATCATTTTATCTGTGACAATTGAAAAAGCCCCCATTGTACAGGACGAGCATAAATGATTCTAAGAGCAAATGTAAATGGGTATCATCATGTGCAAAGAACAAGAATGGTGCCAAGTATTGAAGGAGAGCTCTGCAAGTATTATGCAACAGGAAATAAAAGTTTTAGAGTGGCAAGGTTGACTTTTATTTCAGAATGTATCCTCGTGCCATTGCAAAACACATCATGGATTAATAGATCGTTTTATATTAAAAGTAGCATGATCCATAGATAGGTGTAGAAATATAAATATAATTGATTTTTAAGTTTTTTAAAAATGACCATGTTCACTTTTTTTCATTTTGTTTAACACTTAGAACCCCTCTTCCCCCGAAAAAAAAACATTGGGCTGCTTTCAACCCAACCATTCTCTGAAATCCATAGTATGTCAAATATGACCTGAATATCATTTTGAAAGGCAACTTCACAGCTTTTATGGAAGTCTTTGTTTCTCCAAAAGTGAATTTCTAAAAAATTCTTTCTCACTGCCAACACTGTTCCATAAAATGGATTTGGATTTTTTTTTTTTTTTTTTTTTTTTTTTTTTTAATCGAGGGGGGGGGGGGGGGGTACTCTATTTCTTCTATTCCAAGCATACCCCCTCCCGCTACCCCTATTTCTCTCTTTCGGTCTATTTCTTCCCTCCCTAGCTCTACGTAAAATCTAGATGAAGAATATGAGTAAAATAATTTTTCAAAGTCTATACATACAACCATTTTCATTCAAACAAATTTTTAATTGCCTTTTCTGAGTGAAAAACTAACAAATTCCATCATTTCAAACTCCAATTCATTACTACAGTACTTGACCTGTTTATTCCCCAGGGTCCTCATACCTTTGTAATGTTGTCATCCATGTCTTGCCCTGGACTAATTGTGTTAATAACCTACTGATCTTTATCTTAGTCTATAGGATTCCCTCCTTCGTGAGTCATTGTGTAAACGTGTGATTATACCTTCAAGATCATCAATTAAATCTCATGAGGAGGGACGAGAGGATATTAAACTGGAGCATGTGAACCCTCAATTCTTTTCTTCCCTCACATGTCTTAGAAAATTGAATATAGAGTTTGGCATAACCGAAACAACCCAGAAATTTACCAGACTCTATGCTTTTTCATCAATTTTATATAATTTATTTGTTTTATTAAAATATCCAATATCACGTTGACCCAGATAGAAAATTCTAAAATTTATTTCTTAAACTGACTAAATCATTAAAAGGGGAAAAATTATAAATCTTGATCTTGAAGAACCTAAAATATATTTTATTGACTCCCATTCAACTTATGCTTAAGCTCTTCAAATACACATAATATTCTTACCTTAAAAATGGTCCTACATATTAATAAAGCCCAATTCTGATAAAACATTCCTCAAAAAAATAATTATGTTTAAGGGCAGGAGCATCTTATAATTGCAACTCTGGCTTTAGATTTGTTGTTGTGCACTTGGTGTTTGGTATTGGGAAAACTGTAGAAATCTAATTCCTAATTCAGGTATAAGTATAAAATGAGGTTTCTTGTTGAAGCATTGTGAACATCTATCTATATCTGATATCATAATAGAAATACTGCCCCCATCAACCCAGGGGTCTGCAGGATAATTTGTATGTCGTGAGAAACAAGCAAATGAGTACCAACAAAAGCACTAATTTGGAGGGTAACTTCAACAGTATAAATCTACGGCAATTCCAAGTCCAATATGATATAAAGTATCTATATAAAACATCTATGGTGTTTATTTCCTTCAGCAAGAAATTCATTAAAATTGTGCTGCACTCATCCCAGGTGAGGTGGATGTATACACGACAGGAATATTTATCTATCGAAATGCTTTTATATTGGTGTATGCTTAACTTAAAGCGAGAGTAAGAATACAACAAAGTGCCTTGAGCCCTCTGTATGGTGGATATGTGCACCCTATAAATTGCATGACTTATTATTTTCATTATCATTATTATTCTGTAAAGTTAATAACCTTTGTTTTGTAGATCAATTAAAGGAAAGTAGGGCAGAGCCAAGTAAAAACTCTCCAAGAAAACAATTTGCCCAATAAAGGCTAAAGAGAATGAAAGGGAGAAAGAAGGGAGAGAGTGTGTGTGCTCAAGGATGGTGTCTGGCGCGTCACGAAAATGGGCGGACTTGGCTCCCTCAGGAAATGTTTAATTGGTCTAAATTAAGTGCAAGGTGTCGGAGGGGCGTACTGCCGTATCAAGTTTCACCATGTCCCCTGTGACCTGTAGGGGGTTCCCAATCCTTCCATGGAGACTTGTTTGCTCCACATGTAACAAATTGCTCATTAGACTGAACGATAAACTTGATTTCTGGTAAAGATATTTCATTTCAGATAAACCAAGTGTAAAGTTGTCTTTATATTGCTCATTAGACTAAATGATAACTTGATTTCTGGTAAAGATATTTCATTTCAGAATAACTAAGAGTGAGATCGTCTTTAAATTGCCCGTTGGTCTGAATGATAAACTTGATTTCTGGTAAAGATATTTCATTTCAGAATAACCAAGTGTGAAGTTATCTTTAAATTGCTCATTAGACTAAATGAATGATTTCTGGTAAAATTGATTCATTTCAGAATAATGAAGAGTAAAGTTGTCTTTATATTGCTCATTAGACTATAAACCAATAATCATGATTTCTAATGAAGATAATTCATTTCAGAATAACCAAGTGTAAAGTAATTTTGAAATTGCTTAATCATTTAATGAGAGGAGTGTCTTGACTTCTTATGTTTAATCCCACAAATATACTCTGATTTTGGATGAATTAGATTAATCTTTACCATATAACTAATAAAAGAAAACAAAAATTTCACATTTCACATTTGAAAAAAACACTATTAAGCAACAAACATTGATTTCCTTTCATCTATTTCCTCACAAGATAGCCATGTAATATTCATTTATCAGGTGATTTATTTGCAGTACAGGTACAAAATTTAAATACAAATACCCAAAGATATAAATTGAGTAGTTTCTTGTACTTGGCACTTAACTTCTTCAGACAACTATTTCGTATAAAAATAGCAAGAAATTAGGTTTGCAGGCAGATGTTGGTGTCTGGATGTCCACCCTTCATTAATTTCTCTCAACCAACACAGATGGACTTCAAAACGACAATGGCGCAAATCCGGTCAGCCCCGCAGTATTTATACCTCAGGAGGGGGCACTAAATTTAGCACGGCCGCAACCAGATGTGATATACCCAGGCGGCTAAATTTAGATGTGGAAGAAAGATAATTA
>BQKZ01012255.1:0-14101 GCA_036244855.1 Temnopleurus reevesii | reverse complement strand
AGGATGGATTGTTTTCTTCTTCTTATTCTTCTGCTTCTGCTTCTGCTTCTTCTTCTTCTTATCCTTCTCCTTGTCCTTATTTTTCTTTTGCTTCTCCTTCTCCTTCTCCTTCCCCTTCTCCTTCTCCTTCCTCTTCTTCTTCTTCTTCTTCTTCTTCTCCTTTTCCATCCTCTTCTTCTTCCTCATCTTCATAATTATTATATTTATTATATGTCGCTTTTCCCATTAGGCCCAAAGCACTCTAACAATATGATTGCCTAGGTCTTCTTCATCTGCTTTCTGCTTCTGCTTCGTCTTCTTCTTCGTCTTCTTCGTCTTCTTCTTCTTCTTCTTCTTCTTCTACTTCTTCTTCTACTTCTTCTTCTCCTTCTGCTTCTCCTTCTCCCTCTCCTTCTCCTTCTGCTTCTTCTTCTTCTTCTCCTTCTTCTTCATCTTCATAATCATGATATTTCTTATATGTCGCTTTTGTAATTAGGCCCAAAGCACTCTAACAATATTATTGTCTAGGTCTTCTTCTTCTTCTTCTGCTTCTTCTTCTGCTTTCTGCTTCTGCTTTGTCTTCTTCTTTGTCTTCTTCGTCTTCTCCTTCCTCTTCTTCTTTCTCATATTTATAATTATCATATTTCTTATATGACGCTTTTCCGATTAGGCCCAAAGCACTCCAACAATATTGCTGTCCAGGTCAAAGGATTTATGAAAATAACAACCGCACTTATATTGTGTTACCTTAGCACCCTAGGGAGCTTCCACAATATATCAGCCTACATTGGCGATGGCAATCTTCATATCCTATTGTTCTTCTTCTTCTTCTCCTCCTTCTCCTCTTCCTCCTCTTCCTCCTTCATCTCTATTGCCTCATCTTTCTCCCCTTTTCTTCATCCTCCTCCTCACCATTCTCCTTCTTCTTCTTCTTCTTCTTCTTCTTCTTTTTCTTCTTCGTCTTCTTCTTCTTCTTGTCTTTTTTGGGTTTTTTTCTTTTCTTCTCCTTCTTGTTTCTTTCTTTTTTTTTAAACCAACACATACCCAACATTTGAGATTGGAGTTGCTGCTAGCCTGCTTGAAGTTCAACAATAAAGGGTTAGAGCAGCCCTTGGTTAGAGCAATGTCAAACTGGTGCTGCTCAGTGGCTGCTGGGCCCAAGATTTAAATGGCAAAAAGACTTTCAATTTCAGTTTGATAAGATTTGGAGTTGCCTTCTTAAAAATATTCATAATTTAAACAGACATTGAATCTGAACCAAAATATGATCATGCTAATTCCTGTCCTCAAGAATTTAGAATCGCTAGATTTTGTTTGTGTGGTTCCACTGCTGTTATATTACCCAGTTGTGTTTCCATCAGCACCAAATTCAATATGTTTACTAAGTATTTCACACACGGGTGCTCAATACTGAGGTTATTCAAGCATCTTCCCTTGTTTTACCACAAAGATTGGGTTAGATGCAAAATCTAGGTACTTTTACGTCTCTCTTCATGATCGTTCCCAAAAATAAACCCTGGAATCGATCAATTTTCCCATCTAGCGGACTTGAAAATCTAAACCGCTGACATGAATGTCACCACAGTGAAAAGGATAGCTGTCTCATTCGATAGTTAACAAAAGAGGGAGAGCATTTCCAATGAGGAGAGTGAATACGTAAATGTTTTGCGCTTTATTGATTAAGAATCATGAATATTTCTTTTGCTTGAGGACAATCACTGTGAACATAATCACAGTGCAGCATGATTCTCTTTTCTCAAAGGGTTGTGAGGAATCGTGAAATTGAAATATGAGTGAGCTGAGATCACCAGAGTATTGCCTCCTATACTTGATGAAAGTGAGATACAAGGATTCGTGCTTCAACAAACGAATGTTACACATTATGATTTTGTTATTAAAAAATTATCAAATGAAGCTGTCTGACCTATGTTAGTACATTCAGAGTGATGACAAATCAACAAAGAATGCAAAAAGAAGAAAACTATACAAGATATCTATGAAAATGGAATAAATTGTACCTTGGATGCATTGTGGCTGTACAGTGTGCCTACATGTATGTTTATTACATTTGAATTTTAGCTTTTTTTAGAGTACTAATATTTTCTCAGCTTAGTTTATATATGCTATCAGCCATTTAGGGTGCAAAATAGGAGGGGAAAAAAAAAGCAAGGAATTTGATTTTGCGTTCACATGTCTCTCTCTCTCTCAAGTCATATTGTGCTACTTATATATGGATCAACCTAGTTGCAGTATATTCATGAAATAACTTATCAAAGGGAAACGATTATAGCCGCTCCCCCAAGGCAGCTTCGTAATATGTCTTCATTTATCTCAAGAGAAAGCATTACTTTTTCATTCTCAATTCTTTCTTGCCCACTGTCAATTAAGGTGAGTTATGCAATATGTGCACTGTATATCTAATGAAGATATTAAGTTATTATGTAAAAGAGGGCAGTTATCATGGGCTTTAGAGGTCAAGCTGTCTCATTAGGATGAGTTGTGCTGCAGACGGCTTGATGGCATAATCATGATATAAGTGCATTAGAAGGCGAAAAGTCAATATCTTTACTGCCAGGGATTTCTCACTCTCTTTCTCTTTCTCTCTCCCTCTCTCTCTCTTTCTCTACCCATCTCTCTCTCTCTCTCTCTCTCTCTCTCCCTACTTCCCGCTCTCTATCTCTTTCTCTCTTTTTCATTGTTCAATAAAAACGCAAACAAATAAAAAAGAGTGATCCCAATAAAGGGCCAGACAGAGGAGTTCCAACTGTACTTGCATTTAGGACCATTTTACAGACGTCATGTTACACATGTAATTCCTCTCCATCCATGATATTACAATGTACTGTGCTGCTTATCCTTTATGTATAGATCAACCTAGTTTCTTTATATCTATGCAATGTGAAACAATTGATTTAAGTGGAACTAGAACAATGCTAGTCACTTTACTAATGCAACTTCGTAAAATGATATTTTAAAAACAAACAAACAAGGAAGTACATAGGAATATTATCCTTTTGTTTCATAGAGACATTATGTTAAGGATGTTATGTCAAGAGAAAACCTTAGTTTTGTAGTCTTAATTCTCCCTTGCACACTTTAAATGAAGGTAAGTTATGCAATATTTGAACTTTATCTAATGAAGATATTAAGTTATTATGTAAAAGAGGGCAGTTATCGGGAGCTTTAGAGGTCAAGCCGTTTCATTAAGAGGAGTTATGCTGCAGATGGCTTGACAATATAACCCTGATATAAGTGCATTAGAAGGCAAAAAGTCAAGATCTTTCCTGCCAGGTATCTCTCACTCTCTTTCTCTTTCTCTCTCCCCCTCTCTCTCTGTTTCTTTCTCTATTTCTTCCTTTCTGTTTTTCATTTGATCTTTGTCTCTTCTACGGTAGTGCATATCCAGATTATATAACTATTACCTAGTTTTGACAGTAGATATCCTTGACAATTTTTTTTTACATTTCTATTTCTATTTCTTCAAGTGATGCTGGAAATGATTGCGATATATGAGTAACATAAGGCAAAAAGTCAATATCTTTACTGCCAGGTATCTCTCACACACACACTCTCTCTAGACTGAGGGTAGAGCAATGCTGTATGTGTGTGGTGTAGTATGCATACAGGGCTCGAAATTAGCGGTGGCCCGGGGACAATTGGCCACCTAAAATCCCGTCGGGCCACCTAAAAATCGAAAATTAACCATTTTAGGTGGCCCGGTTGGCCACCAAGAAATTGTAGCTTTAAACAGGGAAAAATGCAACTAAATCGTTAGCGCTAATTCGGCCTTCGCTAGATAGTGTAGCGCAGCCGTAGCGGTGGCGCTGACATGGCCTGAGCTGCGCGATCGTTTTGTTTATTACTTACATTTTCCCGCTACGTCTAGCTAGCTCGCGAAATAAACACGGAAATGAACCGATAATGCATAGGCATGGCAGTGCATGCAATTGTAAAATGAACACGGCAAGCACTTGCATATGGTACGTACCACACACTGCATGCAGTGAATTCATCGGCACGGCACAGAAACCAATTCACGTGTTGCCAATTCAAAACATACCCAAGCTGCTGTGCGTATTTCAATGCGATACCCACATTTTCGGAGAGTGAACCGCAAGTTGTCAATGCTGATATTCGCTGCATGGCAGAGCGTGCTGTGTTCAAGTATTATGCAGTCAGCTGATTAGCGTAGCGCACTTTGTTGACATCGCGAATCGAGGCATGTACGTGAATCTTCGGATGTGTTTTGACTTTTGAAGCTGTGTTGTTTATGTTGTAAATTTGACGTGAATCTATCGTGATTTAATGGATTGTTAATGATGGCCTGGAAATGATTAGTGTCTTCATTTAATACCTGTAATAACCTTAAATTGATGTTTAAAATCCAAGTTTTCTTAGGCGCAAAATTTTGGCCACCTGAAATTCCATTTGGCCACCTGAAAATTGAAAAAATCAAGTTCAGGTGGCCCGGCTGGCCACCAGGAAAAAAAGTTAAGGTAGAGCCCTGGCATACCCTGTATCACATCGAAAGTCTAGGGTATGTGATTGCAGACTACACTCTCTCGCTCTCTCTCTCTCTCTCTCTCTCTCTCTCTGTCTATTTCTTCCTTTCTTTTTACTGCTTTCTCTTCTAGTCCATATTCAGAGTATAAAACTATTATCTAGTGTTGACAGTAGGTATCCTTGACGGATTTTTTTACATTTCCTTTTCTATTTTTTTTTTCAAGTGATGCTGGAAATAGCATCCACTTCATTAATCAATAATTGACCCTCAAAGTATAGGACTCTAATTTATTTTAGTATTAATTTTATTACCTTTATTTCTCATCCTGCTTTGTTGTACTAAGTTTTCACTTATTACTTTCTTCTATATATCATCATAATATGTTAGGTACTAATGTGCAAGGGTAGCATGGGTTACTTCTTTGAATCTTAGAGACAACTTACACTATTATATAAATTTGCCTTATGAGAGCTATTCCATTTTACAGAAATCACAGTCATTACCTCCAAAGTAATCAAGGCTTTCTAATTCCCCCCTTTTCTGAAAATTTTCTTTCAATTAATGAACACCTTCCCGAAGCGCCATTTTGGGAGAACGGTTCAATTTCGATGTGTACTTAAAGCGTGTATTGTGCAATCCCTTTGGCGCCTGTGACGCATGTTTGTATTCAATTTGAGGTTCTTTGCCTAATCACCTGACTTCGTACTGGCTTGAGGTTTGGCTACTAGGCAAACAATAACATGGGCCAAGTTGGCTTTCCTAGAAGAATTTGTACCGGTGTCCGGGCATGCTTGAATTAATTTGGCAGTATGGACAAAACTTTTCTTGAAATTGATGAAAAAAGTGGAAAATTATGTTGGTTGGATTTGATGTACTGAAAATTGGGTGAATAGGAATACTTTGATCGGGTTTTACAAGGGTTTATTTTGTTTCCAGGCCTGAACCATGGATCATTAAAATTTGGCGTAAACTATGGGTGTTTTGAATTTAAGTGTAAATGCACTTGATTGTCTAGTTGGTGCATTCATTGAACCACTTGTATGTCTGCGTGCTATATCAAGCATACTAATGCTTAAATTTTCCCACACCATTGCCTTAAAATGGTTTGGACCATGGACTAAACTTAAACTACCTTTGCAATTACTTCGGATATTTTTTAGAATGTGCATTTACGGGCTAAAACTGATTCTTGAAAACAATAAATTATAATAAGATAACTGTTAAGAAAAGAATTAAAGTATTAAGATATAACTCATTTCCAAATTTTGCCAGTTAATGTAAAAATTACTGCTCTGTTTCATAATTGAAATATTCACAACTGTTTTATTCATTATCTGATTTATTTAAAACTTTTTTTTTTCATTATTTTCCTGATTTTCTTCTTTTGATCAAAGCAAGACTTCCTTGCCCGTATCCAACCTTTAAGCATTATTTTCCTCATGATTTGTGTTCAAATTTTTTTTTTTCATTCCAACCAACCAATCCTTTTTTTTCAAAATCGGCGCTGGAGGCCACCCAAGCCATTATTTTATTTCCCCAGCTTAAACCTGTTGTGAGAATAAAGAAAAAGTGAAAGCAAATATGATTCACAGATTAATAAAGAGTTATTCACCTCTGCCAGTGTTTCTTTTTACCCTGGTTTAGAGTATCATTAATTCTTTAGAATCATATTTTGGCACAGTAATGGTATACCGCTTTTCTATCTCCAATTTCTTTGTGTAAAGAAGAACAAAAAATCCTATTCTCGAAAAAAGATGATTTCTCTTTTCCTTGGTTCAATGGCCTAAAACGCAATATCACTGTCACTTGGGGCATATTAACGTCTGTTACTACATCCACAATAAAGTTATTACTGTTTGAATAGAAAAAGTAGGAATCACAAAGTAAAAGAAAAGAAATATACTTGTACACCAACCTGAACAATTGTAATAAATATGTATAATCTTTATAACTTCATATAATTACTGCTTTAAAACAGCCAGTTTGTGTACAAGTAGCTTTGTCTTTTAAGCAGTTGATTTGTTATGATTTTCTTCATATTTTGTTGATAATACATCATGAGTCATATTGTGTTTTATTACATGGTAATACCATCAAGAGCATATTTTCATATGTGATTAAGCTGTAAATAATAAAGTAGATCAAATTGATACATTTTAGGGGCATTTATTCTATCACCAAATCTATCGAGAAAAGCCCCCCAACGATCATGTATACATGGCCATACCCACAATGCTAGATTGAAAGTAATCACGGTTAGAATTCTAAACGCATGGGACATCCCTAAGGGCTTTGCGGCTATGTAATTCAAGTCATCCGACTTGCCGGAGGAAATGTCAGGAAATATTTCTTCAGTTTGCGGTACTCTTCATACTTCATCATACATTCAGCACATCCAGACATAAGGCAAAAGGAAAATTGTTTGGATGGCATAAATGTTATTTTTGAAAATTAGCGTCAGTCGGTCAGATAATGTTTTCATTTTCTCTATTTTTACAACGGAAATCATTGAAATGATACTTTGAACGGTGTGAAAAGCCAAATATAATTAGGAAATTACTTTTTTAGAATTTATTCTACACGTTTTTTCATTATTTTTCTGTGATTTTTCAATTTCAGTGGAAAGTATTTAAAGAAAAGAATAATCATGATAATAATGAATGGCTTTTATATATTGCTTATCAACTCTTCATGAGAATTCCCTAAGCACCTTACAATGGCAGCATTATTACCCTGGTTTTAGCAGTGCAGCTATTAGGCACATGAGCTTTTGCAAGGAATAAATTCCTACCATGTACCCATTCATCTCCCCTGGGTTGAGTGCAGCACAATGTGGATGAATTTCTTGCCAAAGGAAATTAACGCCATGAGTGGTATATGAACCTACGACCCTCTTGTTGAAAGTCGAGAGTCAGAACCACTACACCACGAGCCATTTTCAGAGGGTCAGTCAGTTGAGGGCATCCAAACATTTTAGGGGCCTAAAGAAGAATGGAACTGATCTTATGTTCCGAATCTGTGGCTTATGCCAGTAACTTGAGGATGTAGATTTGGTTTGACCAAGAATAGCATTCAATACCATGTTCATAGTACAATTGACGATTGGTTGGATATTATTTTAGTCGGGAGCCATTTAAAGGTGTATTTTGGAGATAACTTGCCTAACTTTGACTGTCCCTCCACCTTGTCTTCTCTCATCCTCTTCTTTCTTCACCTCCAGTTCTATGTTCTTTATTAGTAAAAAAAATAATCATAATAGTACTAATAATAATTCATGAAATTTATATAGCGCGCGTATCTACTCTGCAGAGTACTCGAGGCACTTTGCATTATCATTACCCTGGCTTTAGCCCGGCAGCCACCAGCGCACATGGCATTTCAAGGAATGAATATTCCTGTCAGATACACATTTATCTCACCTGGATTAAATGCAGCACGATGTGGATGAATTTCTTGGTGAAGTAAATTAATGTCATAGATTCGAACCTACAACCCTGTGGTTGAAAGGCAAGAGTCAGAACCACTGCACCATGGGGACTCCACATTGTGGGTGTCTCATCCTTCATACACTCATCCCCTACCAGTGAACTCATCCCAATGCTACATCCCTATGGCAATCATACTGGAGTGACGGGTAACGTGATATCATCATGTTACATGATCTCGACCGGAACATATCTTCTTGGCCATTGGCTGTTTTCTGTCTTGCATTCTAATGAGAGTTTAGAGTACCCTAGCAACTGCTTCAGTCTGGGTAGAACTGTATCCAATTTCATCCATTCAGAGATGTGATTTAAAAGAAAGTGGATGAATTTCAAGTATTCATGCTTGCTGCACAAAAGAACAGAACAGGGGGTTATCATTTAGATACTTGGTTTTTTTATTTTTTGTATTTTTCTTTTGTTTTTTTAATACAAAATGAATGGGGAGGTAGAAGTGAAGTGAATTGATACAGTTGGCAAGTAGGAGAACACTGGTCATACAGATATAATTGTTTTTTGTATGGAGTATATTGGTTAATGTGTCATTATTTACCACTGTACTCGACTAGAAAATTTATTAAAGATTTGATAACAAATTTAATTTGGAACCTTGGAATTTTCATATGTGCTTCTTTTTCTTATCTACTGGCAAGTTGTGAGAAACCATAATCCTGTGTTTACAAGTTACGGGCATAACTTCAATATTGTGACATATCCACATTTTACAACAGATCGAGAAAATGGCAAGATATGAGGATCCATTGATCCTTATTACTTTTCTCCAAACTAATTTTTTTCTTGGAAGTGCATTGATTTTGGGAATAGGAAGAGCTTACATAATCGAAGTGTGAGCAGATGTGCTGTCAAACAGTTTGTGGAGGCTCAGTAACATATTACGGCAAATACTCAAAGTATATTGAGATTGTTATGGAAGTACTGAACTGGTTCTTGGTCACGAAAATCTACTTTGCAAAGTGGATTTTCAAACCAGTTTGGAAGTCTACTTTCATGACCACTTGTCTCATTCATATCAGCAACTAAACTAATTTGTGTTAAACTAGTGTCTGTTAAAGTAGTTCAATGTTACAGAGCTAAACAGGTTTTTAACAGTTCTAGCTTACAGAGTATGCAAGTAAAAAAAAAATTAAATGAAAACGCTCAGAACCGTGGAATGATTTGCTATTCTATTTTTGTTCATTTCCAGTGAATTGATAAATAATCAACCCTTTTCCGTACTTCCGATCAAATGCAAATTGGTATCTTTCATTCAATTACTTTACATCCTATATGTGACATCCTTTTTGTTCCAAGCATATCAATTCCAAATCGGATTATATTTTCCCAACGGTCGCTCCNTCCTCCATCTTTGTTCATTTCCAGTGAATTGATAAATAATCAACCCTTTTCCGTACTTCCGATCAAATGCAAATTGGTATCTTTCATTCAATTACTCTACATCCTATATGTGACATCCTTTTTGTTCCATGCATATCAATTCAAAATCGGATTATATTTTCCCAACGGTCACTCAACAGTTTCATTCTTGTTTTTGTCTTATTTCTCTATCTATTATCCTGAGGGAAAGGCCAAGGACTTTGCCAATTTAAAGAATTACTGCAAAAAGTCTTCGAAATTAGGATGCGGTTAGTTTGGAATATTTGATGTAGAGTACCAACAATGTTCGGGGATGAAATTGTGGTCGGATTTTAGATGTATTTTTGTGGGAGTAATGGAAAATGAATTTGGAGTATAGCAGCAGAGGTTTGTGAGGAAGTAAATCAAAAGGCTCAAAATAGTAATAGAACTGTACAGTAAAATATTGAAATACTTCCTCAATATTTTTAGATGCTAATCAAACTTGAGAAGTATATCATTCCCCCTGCATGGAAACAAGATATAAAGCTCAGTAGAACGCGATACTAAAGATTTAGATCTTTTTAAGAATAAGCTTTTGTTATGTATGTGTGTGTGTGTGTGTGTGTTTAAGTGTGTCTTGTGATCTAACGTAGATATGAACACATTGTCAATAATTTAATAAGATATTATAATTGTCTGCATTTGCAACCATTAGACAATTTGAAATGTTTTGAAATTTGGGATATTTCATAGGGGTGCTGTTTAGTGCCATGTCGTACCCATTGGCTTGCGATTAAAAAAAGTTGGGGGAGGGGGCTACAGCCACTCCACTTCCCCCTTTCTTCTAGATTTGTTTGTGAAAAAATATCATTAGCTCAAATACAGCAACAGCTCAGCAATTTTTGAACCGTTTACAGAATAAATATTTGCACTCTCTCTACGTCATGTTTTGCACATGATTTGTACTCCTCATATGGGCCACATCAGGAGTTGATGTACCAGCCCCTTTGCATAATTCAATTTACCTAGACCTTGTATTTGATATCAGTTATTATTTAGACAATACCGATAATAAGATTGTCTGGAATGAATTTAATCCGAATTTCCAGACGGTGGTAGGATATTGTGTTCACTTTACCTCACCATTATCTAATGAATAAAGTATTTTGAAGTGGGCAACATCGACATGAATGACTATCGTAAATCTGAAAATTAATAACAACGGAACATTAACGTCTATTGTAAATCTTGACCTTCACGTTCATTATGAATCATTACTTGCAGAAAACAAGCTGAAAATTCTCTTCTTACCCAAGTCATTGTTAAATCTTGAATGGCAAATGTTTTATTTTTTCCACTTAATGGT
The DNA here is from genome assembly GCA_036244855.1 of Temnopleurus reevesii. Classification (NCBI taxonomy): domain Eukaryota; kingdom Metazoa; phylum Echinodermata; class Echinoidea; order Temnopleuroida; family Temnopleuridae; genus Temnopleurus; species Temnopleurus reevesii. The sequence continues at coordinate 3,414 of BQKZ01012255.1, read as the reverse complement.
CTTTTAAATTGTTGTGTGACCACTGCTCTAAATACATTTTTGACGCATTGTTTTAGCATGTCAGTTTAGCCTGCGCCGGCACAGCGTTAACGGAGACAAACTTATGTCCACCTTTTGATCCCTGTATATATGTGCTCATGGGGCGATCTTGATTTGTAAAAAAGAGGGCTTTATGAAATGGGCTCATGGATCTAAATCAGAACAAAATAGATGATTAAGATTTGCGATGGTATCATGCATCACCTATTTCAGGTTGGTTTCCCAAGCCATGTTTTTGTGTTACCCCTCCTATACCTCACCCGTTGAATCACTTTAAATTCCTGTAACATTCTATAATGATTTATTTGTCGCTTCAGAAATTTTACTCGAGAACCCCCTTCAACTTTTAATTGTGCCGGTCTCGAAAGTTATTTGCTGCGGAAGTAAGTTGTAAATATTTCCAACGTTAATGAGTAACCTGACTTGAGATGGAGATACCGAACCAACACTCCTCTCGGCAGCCAAAGTTTGCTTTGTTCAGCGATTTATAAGAAATTGAAAGTTAGATATTGAAATTTCAATTTAGTTAGAAGTAATTTAAAAGCTGATTTTTTTTTCCAGTTGGGTTTATTTTTGTGAATATCACAACCATAGTTTTGCTTAACTTTTCTCTCATTCTAATTCACATAGACTTGTGGCCAATAATCTTTCAAAACGTGAAAACGGCAATTCACTAATATTTAAAAGCTCTGAACTGCAGGGGATTCATTAAAACTTATGTATGGTGAAATATTGCCTTTAGATGCTATGAAGTCAAATGACAAAGGAATAGGATGAATTAAACAACTCCTCATTCAAGCTTTCGCAATGGCTCTTTCAGATAAAAGAAAAGATCTTCCCGGTCATTGCCAAACATGTTCGACATCAGCCATACATTTCTTTGTGTGCCCAAGTCATTTTAAAGAAACTGGANCCCCCCCCCCCCCCCCATTCAAACTTTAACATTTGATCTAGCAGACAAAAGAAAAGAGCTCCCTATTAATTCAGCAATTATGTTTGACATCCGATGTACATTACTATTGTGCACTTGAGCCATAGTGAAGGCTTCAATTCTAGATAATTGTTTATTTTGTTCAGTTTCCTCGTCCTTATATTTCACTGAGAGTTCACACAAACAGAAATAAAACACTACTCAATGATAACAAGGAGAAAAATACAAATTAATCATTCTCTGGATTCATAGATGAAGCAAAGTTTAATTCTTCTTGGAACTTAGTTGTAATACAGCAGAGGGACAAACATTTCTTGGAAATTTGTCATGATATTGACCTGTCCATCATTCACAGTCCATGATGATGGATTTGAGATGGATTTTTTGTCAAATTGAAAGTTGTTGAATTGTTAATTAGAATTAGCAAGGTATTATGAATCTAGTGATACATTTTGATTAAAATTACACTACTCTAATTGAATGCTTGGGTTTCTAGTCTGTATGAGAAATCACAAACGAAACCTTGGAATCCATTCCATGATTTAAACACACTTTTATTATACACACTACCATGAGCACCTTATTGTCATGTTTTGAAAGATTAATGTACACCAGACTATGGGAATTAAAAAAAATGAAAAATTTAGCAAATTCATACATTGTGAAATTCACAAAAATGAAACGCGGGCGAAAATTTTAGATTATACAGGTAAAGCAACCTCCCATACATTTGTATTAATTACTTGTGTACGATCATCACACAGAATCGTGACTGGAGTACAAAATTTATGACCAGACATCAAATCTGGCGCCAGCTAATGGTGTGTCACTCTGAATCCGTGATCATGTATCCATTTCTTGGAAATTTACCACAATATTTACCGGTGAGTAATTGACATAGTCTGTGATAGATTATAAGGCCAACTTTGTTTTTGTCAGATTGCAAACAAATGAAGAGCATTTGGGTGTGTAATGGGCTCTAACAAAACTTATAATCTCACAGAAATTTCTTGGAAATTGATCAAAATATTTACTTCCATATGAGGGATTATGGAGGAGGAGAGGTGAATGATGTTTGTCTTGCTGCTCCATGTTGGCAAAAGGATTGATGTGATGTAATTCCAATACACCTTTTTCTTGTTTTCTTCCCATATTGAAAAATCCTAACCAATACTTAACGTTTTAGAACACTTCTCTGAACTCTTATATCTGGTATGAATTTCTGGGAAATTGTTCAGAATATTTAATTCCATGAGATGAATTAGGAAGGAGGATGTGTAATGATGTTCATTTTACTCCTCTAAGGTGGCAAAAGAATTTATATAACTTGGTTTCAACTTTTTGATTATTTTTCTCTTCTTTTTTTCTGGCTATATTAAAAAGTCTGCCCACTATCTTATGTTTCAGAACACTTCTATAAACCAGCTTGTTCCAATTCCATGCTTGCTATAATAATTTGCTGGAAATTTATCATAGTGCCTGTGCATAATTAGTTGGGTTCTGGTAGATTTCATATCCAACTTTGAGTGAACCCAGCCTGTATATGACCAAATAAGCCAACCATTGCAAAATGTGCGTGAGGGGCATTTTTTTTTAATTCACTGCTTGCATCACTAGTAAATAGGTTTATAATAAAAAACTTGATAGAATATGGTTATCGTTGATATTCACATTTTCAAGAAAGATAACTTCTTGTACTTTGAAGCCTTCTACTCAGTCTTCACCTATAAGTGAAATATTCAAGCAATATTACTTTATAATTTACATTTTGATTGTAGTGTCAAACATCTTCTAGCATGGTTGGCATCCTGTAAGGCCAAATAAGTAATTGCCAAATTCACTTTATAGCCCAACTGGCGTATGTGACAAAATGCAGAAGAAGAAAAAAGATATGCATAGACCAAACTTGTGTTTGACCAGTAGTCATTGTATACCAACTGGTGTTTAATCATTAGTCAATGTAGACCAACTGATGTTGACCACTAGTCATCGTATACCAGCTGGACCAACTGGTGTTTAACCAGTGGTTCTTGTAGACCAACTGGTGTTTAACCATTAGCCCTTGTAGACCAACTGATGTTGACCACTAGTCATTGTATACCAACTGATGTTGACCAGCAGTTATATAGACAAACCGGTGTTTAACCAGTGGTTTTTGTAGACCAATTGGTGTTTAATCATTAGTTCTTGTAGACCAACTGGTGTTGACCACTAGTCATTATAGACCAACTGCTGTTTGACCCGTAGTTCTTGTAGACCAACTGGTGTTTAACCAGTAGTTCTTGTAGACCAACTGGTGTTTGACCAGTAGTTCTTGTAGACTAACTGGTGTTTGACCAGTAGTTCTTGTCGACCAACTGGTATATCCATGGATCTATAAACTTAGACAGATGCATAGCATCCAAGCAAAGTAGATTAAGTCTGTACAGAGACCATTCTTCACC
>BQKZ01012254.1:0-14434 GCA_036244855.1 Temnopleurus reevesii | reverse complement strand
GCTTTTGATTCTTTCCTACAACATATCTCAGTGATGTTTTTGCTGCATATTAGTCTTTTGAAGACACTATATGGAAGTGATTTCGTAATTCTCGTAATTTTCAGCGGCTGTATATTTCGTAAGTTACGTGACACAGGAAATTCGAAGAAGATGACATGAAAATACTGATGTAATCAGATTTAGTCTACAGTGAACAAGTTTTTAAAGGAAAGCGTTTAGAACTTCAGAATGGCGTACAACTGTATTCGTATGAAGGGGGCCGTTGAGAGACTTCTTAGCAGAAAATTAGGACAAAGCGTCAGAGTTAATCAGGTGAGTGGAGGGGTGAGATTATCGAACACTCGTTTGAATGATAGCCGCAATGGTCCCGTGTCGTTGCGTTGCGACACCGCTGCTGCTCGCGCTTGCACGGGGCTTTGCCAGCGCCAGCCAGGCCAGGTTAACCATTGTTATTGTTAACTGATTTTAAAAACAACTTGAAATCCTGTTCTTTCATTCTCTTCGCCTCGTTTAGCTTTCTCTATCTGTTTTCTTTCCTTAGCACTAAATCCTGACTTATGGATCCTGATCCTGCTAACAGTTTTTGTAGAAGTAGAAATCAGGGCTTAAATTAATCGAAGGCCATGGAGGCCATGGCCTTGGATGCCCTATACTCTGGCCTTGATGCCCTTCACAAAAAGGCTCATTTGCCTTGGAGATTTAGGTGCCCTTTTTTTCTTTTCCCCATTCATGCTGTAGTATAAAAATGTGCCCTAAATAAAAATGGCCTTGCCCTAAAATCAACGAAATTTAAGGCTTGAGAAATAGAACTTCTATTACTATTAGAAGTCTGCTTGTGTGAGTGTGGTCACTTCCATATCATTTTCCTATGCTATAGTATAAGTTATAGTTATAAATACCGGTAAGATTATGCTAGGATCGGAAGAGCTCAATCAAGCGTCTTCAGCTTTCGACTTCAAATTAAAACTAACCGTTAAAAAAAAGAAATATTAACTAAGCTCGAACAATTGCAGAATACCTCCCATTTTGAGAACAAGTCATATATTCATGTAGTCTACTCTCGTAGGCTTAAGTGGTGGGGGTATTCTGCAATTAAGCCTTTAAGATTTTAAAATAAATGAGTAATGAATGACCATTTGCACCCGTGCACAATGCTACTGGTCCATTGCATGAGCAATTTCAGTTCAATTTATATCTTTTAGATTTCAACAGAAAAAGAACAAGAAATTCCCCGTCCGCGTCCCCTAAAAAAATCATCAACAAAGAGTTGAAGCAGAGCTACAGGTGCAGGCAGTTTGCCATAGTGATTCTGGTCATGTGTATGATGGGGTCACATTAATTCGTATCCTTTTTCTAAAGCATTTTTGGATCGTGGTACTTAGCACAATATATCTCCTAAAATACAAAATTATTTTTTTAAATCTTGGCACGAAATGAAACTAGATATTTCAGGCTTCAAATATTTCCNGGTGAGTGTGGTCACTTCCATATCAATATCATTTATAGTTATAAATAAGATTATGCTAGGATCGGAAGAGCTCAATTAAGCGTCTTCAGCTTTCGACTCCAAATTAAAACTAACCGTTAAAAAAAAAAATATTAACTAAGATGGAACAATTGCAGAATACCTCCCATTTTGAGAACAAGTCATATATTCATGTACTCTGTAGTCTACTCTCGTAGTCGTAGGCTCAAGTGGTGGGGGTATTCTGCAATTAAGCCTTTAAGATTTTAAAATAAATGGAATTACTTCCTAATGACTAAATGAGTAATGAATGACCATTTGCACCCGTGCACAATGCTACTGGTCCATTGCATGAGCGATTTCAGTTCAATTTATTTCATTTAGATTTCAACAGAAAAAGAACAAGAAATTTCCCGTCCGCGTCCCCTAAAAAAAATCAACTACAAAGAGTTGAAGCAGAGCTACAGGTGCAGGCAGTTTGCCATAGTGATTCTGGTCATGTGTATAACTATAAGGTTTGAATACTGACATTGATGTTAGTATTTTTGACCAACTATAATTTTTTTCTTAACCTTACATTTGTCCATATCAGAGAGCCATAGGGGTAGTTTTTCTTGTACGGAAGTGATTTCACGCAATGTGAAAGTGCGGCAGTGTGCATCAGGTTTTACTAGAAATACATGTATGTGATAATGATGAATTTAGATTTGTACGTTTCTCATTAAATTCTGAAAATTTACGCCTAATTGTCCTGGCATGCTCCCTGATTAGAACAATTCTACGTATTTTATAGTTAGAGATTGAAGATTGCACATCTATTTTGTTCTCTTTTTTTAAACATATTTTTATCATTATTTTCCATTAGATACACCTACACAGCACCAACTCTGATATGGCTACCTCATCATGGAGATTATCTAGTCTTATAACCAGACTCAGGTTAGCCGCCAAGCCACCAAAAGGCTTTGAGAAGTTCTTTCCTGAATCAAGGCAAGGAGCAAAGAATCCCAAAGTAGCAAAAGAAGCATGTAAGTATCAATTGGATCAAGCAGGGAAGGAAAAAAATTAACATAACTAAGTATTTTGCATAAATTTATGAGAAAAATGAGCAAATTATTTCAGTGAACATTGTGGTATTTTAAAAGGGGGAACCTTTTTGTGTCAAGGATAATTGTAAAGGTTTTTATTATCAAATTGAGAGAATATTATACCTCCTTTCAAAGAAGACACAGCGATAAACACAGATCTAAGACTCTGGAATAATGTACATGCCTGAGAAGTTTGCTCAAATTCATCACTTCCTCTCTTTCGTGTCAAACTTCTATTGCAGTGAACATCTGCTCTAATAGTTTTATTATGAATATGTATTCTTATTGACACAGAACAACCTCGTCAGAACTCCTAACACTCTTCAAAACACTACATAACCAATTTATGTAGCTATAGTCCCTAGGCCTAGCTTGAGAGTCTCTCAAATTAAAAACTTTAGAAAGGATCTGTACTTTTGCTCTCAAAATCTTTTCTTATTAGCTTATTTTTTAAGTTGGTGGATGGTAAGAAGCCATTGTGCAACTGATGTGCACAATAAAGGATGTCATTTATTACACATATCAGTTGCATGCTTATTTTCTTCCATTCACATGCCTCTGTCCACCAATTTCGAAAACATGCTACTGACTAAAAAGCACATCTGTCAGAACTGCAAACGATCTTTGAAACTGTCCATAACTTATCACTTCATTTCTTTTGCATCTTCTCCCTAGCCGAGTCTTCCAAATCCGCACCAAAGAGTAGTAGCGGCAAGCAAGAATCAGAGAGCAGTAAGAACTTTGGAGAGGATCTATGGAAGAGCCTTATGGCACAAGGGAAGACCGGGGGAGGAGGAGGGGCTGGAGGCAGACCCCCTATCGATGAAAAGAACAAACAGCAGCTGATGTTTAGCATTGCGGTGACCATTGGTGGCGCCCTTGCAGCGGGATACGTGTTGATGGGTGGTTCGGCAGTGGAGATCACGTACAAGGATTTTCTGAATGAGTATTTATCTGCAGGCCAGGTAAGATGAATTAAAAAATTTTTTTTTTACTTTTTTAAAAATTTTTTTTTTACTTTATCAATAAGATATTTGTTAACTGTATATGTGGTACCTGTCCATCAGTATGTGATAAACCCCCATATTGTAGACAAGCATGATACAAACGGGACCGTGAGCATTCTGCACATTCGTGCGCTCTATCAATTGCATGTAATATTTTATTTTTTTTCATTGAGAAATTATTGTAGTCTACAAGGGGGAAAAAGCCCTCCAAGTGTTAACAAAATAAAAACCTTGGTTAAAAAGTGCTAAATAACTTTAATCAGTTACAATTTTCACTGTGATATTAATGACACTTGTATATTTGATTTATCAACCTCTGCAAAGAAAATTGTATTATACTGTAAGTATATAAAGAACCCAAGATTTGAAGTCAAAACATTTATCAAGTTTTTATTATATTTATGTAAAGTATGTTGTGTTATTTCAAGTTATAAATTGATTTTGTTTCAGGTTGAAAGAGTTGAAGTTGTGAACAAGAAATTTGTCAGAGTTTGGCTGAATGCTGGTCACTCAAAGGGGGTATGTATAACAACCATTTTTATTAGTAATTATTATGATTACATTACTGGTTATTAGTTTGCATTAGCTAGAGAAGCAATGCGATTTCATAAGATGTTATGAAGGTTTTATTGTAGATATATGGTACATCGTGCAGTCTTTTCGATACACAACATGTTCTGCTAATTTTGTTCGTATTCCATAATTTAACATTTTGATTTTGAGGGTGGGGGACGGGAGCAAAATGGCTTAGAGTGCTGTAAATCCAGTGTCTTTTGAGTTATAAATTCTCCTACATGTATCACTTTACTAGTCTCTGTATATGTCTTGTAATGTTTATTTTTTGTTCTTTTTAAGACTGCAAGTAATCTTTGGCACAAGTCAGATATAAATAACCTTTGGTAATCTCTCATGTATTCTTTTCTTCCCACATTGCAGAGATATGTGTGGTTCAACATTGGTAGTGTAGATACTTTTGAGAGGAATCTGGAGCAAGCACAGACCAACCTAGGAATGGAACCTCAGAATTTTCTTTCCGTAGTCTACAGCTCAGAGAGTGATGGGTGAGTTGATGGATGAAGTTAACAATAATGATATCAATGATGATAATACTCACAGATGTTTTGCATCAGTGGTAGGGATAAGTTTAAGAAGAATCTGGAGCAAGCACAGACCAACCTAGGAATGGAACCTCAGAATTTTCTTTCCGTAGTCTACAGCTCAGAGAGTGATGGGTAAGTTGATGGACGACGTCGCTTATTGTATGGAAAAAAAAATCAATATTTATTCATTCAAATCCTATATGGAAGTAAAAGATTCATATTTTTGTATTAGTATTCAATGAAATTTATAGTAATTGCTTGAGGTAGATTGGCCAAGTTTTGACATGTATCTTGGTAAAGGAATTGATGATTGAATCAGAAAGCCTGGAACCTCTACAGTCAGAATATTGAATACACAATTCTCTGGCTAGCTGGAAACTGGTTACCCCCCATTGAAATTGTATAATTTGTATTGTATAAAAAGTTTGTTACATGATTGATTTCTTTATTTATGTGTATGTTATTTTAGCTCATATTTTCAATTCTTACATTTCTAAGCAGCAGTTACGACGCCAATTGAAAATTCACAGGTGGTTGAGTGACTTTGATACAGATTTATTTATTATTGTTACTTTATGATTGCAAAAAGTACCATTTTCTACAATGTGTCTTCTTTTCAAATTGAGTTACTGTATTACAGTTCAGCGATTTTAAGTCTCTCTCTCTCTCTTTCTTTACCAGGTCATTCATGATGAGTCTCATTCCGACAGCCCTCATGATTGGTTTCTTCCTCTACCTCTTCCGTAACAACCCTGCAGCCGGAGGCCGGGCTGGCAGGGGCAAGGGGGGCATCTTTGGGTTTGGGGAGTCCACAGCCAAGATACTCAAAGAAGATGTAGGAGTCAGGTTCAAGTAAGTTTATGTGATGATGATGATGATGATGATGATGATGATGATGACGATGACGGCGGCGATGATGATGATGATGATGATGATGATGATGATGATGATGATGATGATGATGACGGTGATAATGATGATTATGATGATGATGATGATGATGATGATGATGACGACGACGATGATGATGACGATGATGATGATGATGATGATGATGATGATGATGATGATGATGATGACGACGACGATGATGATGATGACGATGATGATGTATTATGATAATTAAAGAATGGTATAAGTCCACCAAATGACTGTCAGAAAGTGACCATAATGAATTTTAGAAAGAAATTCACCCAATTTACAAGTTATGGTCAATCATTGAAGTGCAATTGTCATGTGCAGAATTTTCTTGGCAATTGGTTCCCTCCTAAGTTACATTTTTCTTATGAAATGTGTTTAAAAAGAATATATATGAAAAAAAACATATTATGATTGACCGATCCCATTTCTTATAATGGTAACTCATTTGACAACCAAACAATTATTTTGGGACATTATGATATTCATGAGGAAGATAATGATGATGATGATGTTGATTATTAGAAAAATGATATTAACTACTCCATTTTTTTACATAAATTGCATAAACAAAACCTTGTCCAAATAATGTTGACATCTATGGTAAAAAATTGCATTTCACTTTAATATAGTGTTCAAATTTGTCATTATTGTATGCACATTTTGTACTTTTGCCTTTAGTTGCAATAAAAAGAATTAAACCAATTCAATTTATTTCTTTTCAAATTGATATCTCTGAAACATATCTTCTCTTTATTTTGTTTGATTCATCAGAGATGTTGCTGGATGTGAAGAAGCCAAACTGGAAATCATGGAATTTGTCAACTTCCTCAAGAATCCTCAGAAATACGCTGATCTTGGGGCAAAGATTCCAAAGGTAAGTTGAAACTAGGAACAAATCGAACTAAACTTTGTACATCTTCATATGATTTAATTCATAAACCCTCTCTGTTAAAGCGTTGTCACATCTTCAGTCAGGGGCCCTCTTGAATCAATTCCTGAAGTTTTGTGTGGTAATTGTATTAAATAAAGTTATAGAGTAGAGTTTCACTTTTTTTATGATGCACCATCTACATTGAATTAGGTTGTTCTAAAAAAAATCAGATATGCAACTGGTGAAATGGTGTAATGTTTCAATGTATAACTTGTTTCTATATTTGCTCTCAGAGTGTGATATGTTTGGATACATTCTAGTATGATAAAGTCCATTATGACTTTCATTTTCTCCCAAAGACAGACAACCATCCTCTGATTAAAATGGAACTCTTGATAGTAAATTGCAATGTAAACTTAATTCAGTCAAACCCGTCTTAGCAGCCACCTGACTTTAGATACCACTTGTCTATCATAGTCACCCACATTGCCTCCCTCCAGATGAAAGTATGTGTCAAACAACCTGTCTGCAGTGGCCACTTATTAGTTTCCATAGTGTGGCCACTATAGACAGGTTTTCACTGTACATGTACATTGTGATCAATAATGAATCTTACACAAAATGTACACTTAAAAATTATTAGAGCATTTTCATGATGATGCTGAATTGTGATCGATCATGCAGCTGAGATGAGAAAGGTGAACATGTTCTGCAAATTTTAACACCGTCTTCTCCACTTTTGTCCATCCAGGGTGCCATTCTTTCTGGACCTCCTGGTACGGGTAAAACGTTGTTAGCCAAAGCCACAGCCGGAGAAGCTAATGTGCCTTTCATCACAGTCAATGGTTCTGAGTTCTTAGAGATGTTTGTTGGTGTTGGACCTTCAAGGGTAAGAGACAATTTACTTATCATAGCCACTCGTTTTAGACTAATTATTGTCGGCTGTTAAAGTAACCGCTTACAAAGCTGTAATGTGCCCAATCATCATAGTCAATGTCTCAGAATTCTTAGAGATGTTTTTCGGTGTTGGACCATCAAGGGTAAGGGAAATTAGAATCAGATATTATAGGTCAAACCAACTAATAAGATGGCCGTACTGCAGATATTATGAAATAGATAGTTAATGCTATTTGGTGAAAGGTCAAAGGGAGACACACGACACACAATTTTATTGTTGTATATTAAAAAGTGGAAGAGGGTTAATGATGCAATGTCTCCTTATTGATTGTCTCAATCTAGAACATTACTGTGAAGAAAATCTTGCAGCCGAAACCACTTTGTTAACCAGTGTATCCAACACTAGAGGAGAACCATTCTTGGAGATGCTGCTAGAAAGTTGCATCCAATGTGAATCATTACGCTCAAGAGCAGATACAAGTCATTGTTATGTCGTTCTTAAAGTCGTTATTATCTTGGTGAAATATCTCCCAGGTGTGAATAAATACTGATTTTAATTGATATTTGATGAACAAGAGCAACTTTCAAGTAATGGCAACTTTCTAGCAAAAGCCCTATATTGACTTCAGAAAAATATTAAGATGATGATAGTAACTAACACCCATTCATATGATTAACTACCAGCTAATGTAATTTCGAATTTCACTCTTTTTTTCAAACCTTGTATTTATTATTTTTTTTTACAGGTAAGAGACATGTTTGCAATGGCAAGGAAAAACGCTCCCTGTATTCTGTTCATGGATGAGATAGATGCTGTCGGAAGGAAGAGAGGGAGGAGTAACTTTGGAGGACAGAGTGAACAAGAAAACACATTAAATCAGCTTCTTGTAGAAATGGATGGTGAGTCCAATGAGAATATTAAAGAACAATGATTAGAATCCTCCACTCACAAGAAAACCAACCAATTTCTCATCCACCAGTTTTACTGTTTTATCCAGTTTTGACCCTCTGCCATTTATCTTTTACATGTATATTTCGGTCAAAAGCAAATTGTTTATGATCATCGAGCTAAAAGCTGTGTTGAAAATTCTTGACGTTTTTAATGTTGATGCTGATTTGGAACTGTAAATACATTTGCACTTGTATGTTTGTTACTAAAAAGGGAATTCTCTGAAAAATTGTAGGTTTATCAAAAAAAAAAAAGAAACTGGATGAATTTCAGAGTTTCAATGGGTTCCTGAATTCTGCATCTGTTTAGTTAGAGATATATGTTGCACCAAAATTAGTAGTGTCATCAGGAATAAATTCTTTGCAGTATGACAGGATTTAACTCAATGACCCATGCTTGTACATTGACGTCACTAATCATGAATGAAAAAAAGGTATAGTTTTACAGGGAACGTCCTATCTTTCTTTTACTATATTTTCTATATCCTAGGATTCAACACAACAACAAACGTTGTAGTCTTAGCAGGCACAAATCGACCGGACATCCTAGATCCCGCCCTCATGAGGCCTGGTAGATTTGACAGACAGATATACATTGGGGCACCGGACATCAAAGGAAGGTAAGAGATTTATTGATAATGTTGATAAGAATATTGTAACAATTATAATTTCCTGTATCACCTAACTCTTACTTTATCGGAAATCCCAAGTATATGCTGCATTTCAAGGAGTAAATCTCTGCCAGGTATTCATTCATCTCACCTGAATCGAGTGTATCACAATGTGTAAAGATTTCATGTTTGTGATATGCAAGCACAACCGATCCCTTCAAAGCTCATTCGGCAAGTCAAGAATGATACCTTAAAAAGAATGGTATGAATACAAATGGATTCATTTTTCATATTAAAGATGAAGTATATTGCGTGCTGAAGATAGCATTATTTGTGAACAGTGTGCACCTTATTTGGGGGTAAAAGCCAATTGATACAATTTCAGGCCACACCATTATTTTAGAAATACCATGATATCAATGGGCAGCAAAACAAAATTCAAAATTACCCAATCCCTTTTTAACATGTAGGGAGAATCTAAATTTTTAACCTTGTGCTTTCTTTGTAGTTTTGGATTCTTGATATTTTTGTGATAACTTTTGGTGCTTCACAGAATTATTTAACATTTTTTAATAATGAGATGCATTCATTTGTAGATTCAATCTAGATTTCCCTGTTTAATATGAAAAAGTGTACTAAAATTGTTTTGTTGTGTTAGAAAGCATATGGCTCAGGTGTATGGTTATTTGCACCATATATTCATTTGATGTGTGACACAATGACAAATTTTACCTCAATACATGAACTGTTTTCTTTTCTCTTTCGTAGGGCATCTATCTTCAAAGTGCATTTGAAACCTCTGAAGACTGAGATCGATATGGAGGAGATGTCTAGGAAATTGGCTGCGCTGACACCTGGATTTACAGGTAGGCTCATAGGAACTCTTTGTGATTGGTGGATCGATGCAATGGTATCAGATGCCCAAATGGCAGGAAGTGGGGGATGAATCTACCCCCTTTGGTATTTTGCGAGATATAGCTACAATGAGGTGTTTAACAACTTTTTATATTACAATTATATAGCACATTTTTGGGTGATTTTTTTAATTCCAAATGTTAAGTTAAGTTTTGAAGCCACACCCTATCCAAACATTTTAGAAATAGCAAAAAACCTCAATATGTCTTTCCATTAATTCACTAAAATGATCCTCAAAGTCAGCTCTATTAGGCTTCATCAAAGCTCAATGTTTATCACATGTAAAGTCACACAATAACAGGGTTGCAGTACACTCTGGAGAGTTTTATCAAGTTTTTCATGTATCTGTCATTATTTCTTTTCTTGAATAATTGAGTGGCATATGTTGTTTGTTTTTAGCACTGATTATTTTACTTGACCCATTTCTATTTTGCTATTATTCTTAGATCTATCATTAAAAGTGTATGAATTGTTTTAGTGCCTTCGAGTATTGTATATATAGTGTGTAGGGCTCTATCTAAATATGAAATATTTATTTTTTACAATTGCTGGTTCTAGAAATTATATTGAAATGCATTACCCCCTCTTTTTATTATTAGGTGCTGACATAGCTAATGTGTGCAATGAGGCAGCATTGATTGCTGCTCGACATGGTTTCAATCAAATCGATGCTTCTCACTTTGAAGCTACCATAGAAAGAGCTGTACCAAAGATTATCTGTATCGCTCTCTACCAAAGATTATCTTTGTTCTTCTGCTTTAATTCTCAAGTGCTGACATAGCTAATGTGTGCAATGAGGCAGCCTTGATTGCTGCTCGACATGGTTTCAATCAGATCGATGGGTCTCACTTTGAAGCTGCAATAGAAAGAGAGTGATACCAAAGATTACCTTTATCCCTCTTTATCAGAGATTACAGCTTTTCCTTTGCGTTTACTCGCAGGTGCCGACATAGCAAATGTGTGCAATGAGGCAGCGCTGATTGCTGCTCGACATGGTTTCAATCAAATCGATGGGTCTCACTTTGAAGCTGCAATAGAGAGAGTAGTGGCAGGTGAGTGTGCTACAGTGACATACATACTTTACATTTGTCCAGATTTTCCAAGGTTCAGTGGTCTTATTGTAGCTGGGTGCATGGTACAAATGTACCGGTAGGTGATATTAATATTGATAAACAAAATGGACGACAACAGCTGATTCAGAATTTTTCCAGAATTTGCATGTTATTTACAGTGATTTACTGATCAAAACTTTACTCTTTATAAACTCTGTGATTAAGAATTGAGAATGAGGAAGGTTAATTGTGAAACTTCAAGTAAGTTTTCCTATGGATGTACATGTATAAAGGGTGTATTGGAAACTTTATATGCATGATTCTCCTCTATACATGTATGTTGCTGTTTGGAATGTTCATTGTCTTTACTGTTATTTCAACCTTTTATTACTCTGCTGTTGTGGGCATCTTCTCTCCTTTGAAATTCTTTTTTTTTACTAAATTGAATGTCCATTGTAGAACTTTCAGAAATAACACTATATTTCATGTATTTTATGCTCATAGAGCATATAATACATTATACTACAAGTCTCTAGGATCAACAATGTAAAGGAAATAAAATATGCTTACCATGGAAACAAAATGTTAGAATTGTAAAAACATTAATTTTCCCCCAATTTGGAATCTTTGGTAGTCATCAGATATAAAGTTTTCTATCATGCAATGATTGATTGAATGTGTAAAGTGATCGTAATCATATATTGTTCTCTTTGACAGGTCTTGAGAAAAAGACACAAGTGTTGCAACCTGAAGAGAAGAAGACAGTTGCCTATCATGAGGCCGGCCATGCTGTGGCTGGTTGGTTTCTAGAACATGCTGACCCACTTCTAAAGGTAAGGAAATCAAATGCTTACTTTCTTTGATAGGTCTTGAGAAAAAGACACAAATGTTGCAACCTTATGAGAAGAAGACAGTTGCCTATCATGAGGCCGGCCATGCTGTAGCTGGATGGTTTCTAGAACATGCTGACCCACTTCTAAAGGTATGGAAATTATATGTATTTGGTCTTAGATTATGTTCTTGTCATCCACTCTCAAAGGTTTGAGATTGAGCATTATTGAAAAGAACTAAATAGATAGGTCATTACATTTACATTGTATGGTAAATTTCATTTGTACAATGAGAATTGTGGAATGGTCTTCACCGTTTTCGGACCTTTATGAATTAAGATTTGAATCACCCTATGAAATAGGGTTCTTGACAATCTATAATACTTGCCTAAAGAATTTTCTTCATCCATGCTAAAGTAATCTATGACAATTTTGACACATTTCTTCCCACCTTCTACGTAGGTTTCAATCATCCTGTGAAGAAGGGTCTTGGTTTCTTTCATTAGTTGCCCATGGACCACTTCCTCTTCACCCATACCTTACAAATCTTACAATCTTGCTACATTTTCCTCCTTTTTGTTACTTAAGTTTCAATCATCCCTCGAGGAAAGGGTTTTGGCTATGCCCAGTACTTGCCTAAGGAGCACTTCCTCTTCACCCATGCTAAACAAATCTGACAATCTTGTAACATTTTCCTCCTTTTGTTACTTAAGTTTCAATCATCCCTCGAGGAAAGGGTTTTGGCTATGCCCAATACTTGCCTAAGAAACACTTTCTCTTCACCCTTGCTAAACTAATCTTACAATCTTGGGACATTTTCTTCTCTTTGTTACCTAGGTTTCCATCATCCCGCGAGGAAAGGGTCTTGGCTATGCCCAATACTTGCCTAAGGAACACTTTCTCTTCACCAAAGAACAGATGCTTCATAGGATGTGCATGACGCTAGGTGGACGAGCATCGGAACAGATCTTCTTCAACAAGATCACCACTGGAGCCCAAGATGATCTCAAGAAAGTTACACAGATGGCATATGCACAGGTCAGTAAACTGGAGGATACACATACCAATCTAAAATATTTTTTCTACACAATTTGATGAGGGGCACAAAATTTCAATGCAGTTGATAATTACTCAGAGCATGAGAATTTTAAAACGGAGTCCTTACAGCCAGCAGACGGCTCAGATGATGATGTGATGCATGGCAGTCAATAGGCATGGTTTGGAAGGTGCAAATGCACAGTCACCCTTTTAGAATGTGAGCTGAAAATACTTTGACGATTATTTAAATAGTTCTTGCCCCATCCTAACATGGCGATGAAAAAAGTATAATGGTACATAACGCACCCCTTTTTTATTGTGAAACCATCGGAGAGACGCGGAATGTAGTGTATGTGCTTTGTTGCTTGTTATTTTATCTCCAATTCTTTTGCTTTTCTGCAGGATGTCCAATATACTATGAGTGACAAAATTGGCAACGTTTCCTTTGAAAAACCATAAAGTAAGCAGACGGCTCAAATGATCGATAAGGGAGTTAGGGACATTATTAAAGTCGCTTTTGAAGAGACTCTAGATCTCTAATTTTCAAGTCATGACAATTATTTCTTTATTTTTTTATCCTACAGGTTGTCCAGTTTGGTATGAGCGACAAGGTTGGCAACGTCTCCTTCGACACACCCCAGCAGGGCGAGATGGTCTTAGAAAAACCGTACAGCGAGCAGACAGCTCAGATGATCGATGAGGAAGTTAGGGGAATCATCAAAGTCGCCTATGAAGACACTTTGGATCTCCTATCAAGGAATAAGGATAATGTTGAAAAGGTTAGTTTAGGAAAGTTACCAAGAGCTCCCTATTATTTTTCCTTCATTATAGTCAAAATGTGTAGAGGATGCTATGTCTAATAATTTGTTGACAGTACAACTTCAGAGATTCCATCCATCAGAAATATACATGAGAATAGAAATTAAAGTGTGAAATGCTTTCCCATTGAAAAAAAAACAACTATATGATTTTCTTACAAGAACATATTTGATTTAGCTGTTTGGTTATTTACATTTTAGCTTATATCGTGCATATTTCGGAAGGTACAATACAATAGATTCATTTTGATATATCTTATTTCATTACTAGTATTTACAAGGTAGTAAGTTTAAATATAGCTATATTTGGAAGAATGCCAATGAAAATTAAGACCTAGAGTTATGAGTCCACTGTAATAGATTCCAGAGTGAGAACTGTGCTATTTTTTTTTGTTTCAAAATGTTTTGGACATCACACAAAGTTTGTGTCACAAAGATCTTAGATTATTCATTTTACTGTGAACCAAATTGTAGTAGAATACTTGGTTTCTTCTTAGTTTTTGCTTTTAACAATTTGTAAACTTTGATTGAAGGTGAACACGAAGTTAACCTTTGACCTTCTGAATTTTTCACAGGTTGCGCAAAGATTGTTATCACGAGAGGTTCTCAACAAGGATGACATGGTCGAGCTACTCGGTAACAGACCGTTCGCAGAGAAGACGACATATGAAGAATTTGTAGAGGGAACCGGCAGCTTCGAGGAAGACACAAGCCTACCCAAGGGGCTTGAGGGATGGAACGAAGAGAGCGAGAAGAAAAAAGGACTCAAGGATGACAAAGATCTGGATGTAAATGCGTAATGTTCATAGAAAGTGGCTGAGCATTTTCATGCAATAGTGAATGCTTCGTAGCCATGAACTGTTGATAAGAGAC
>BQKZ01012251.1:0-13672 GCA_036244855.1 Temnopleurus reevesii | reverse complement strand
AGTCCGTTAACCCCTAATTTTCTTTTCATGAACCTCCTAAGTATGAGTTGTAGATATAATTTAATGTGACATTTACCTTTCAAAAACGTTATTACGTCATCAAAATGGCGCCTAAACTCAAAATTTCGTTTTTTTCGAAATGGCGTCATAATTTTTATGCAAATTAGTCAATAACTCCGTCAATAATAAATTCTTTGTTGCCAAATTTCGATATGTTGTAGCTGATTTAATTCTGCACAAATCATAAAATAAATATCATTCATTTTGGCAACGGCAACATGGTGTATTTCTACGATATATATAGGCATGTCAATTTCCGCTGTTTTACACACAAAGTCTATGAGAAACGAATCTTGGTAATATCCGGATTCTACCTCCTTTCCCTTTAAGAGCAGCAGCTCCTTTATTCTTGGCCGATTTTCGCCCAGCTTTTAGTATGTTGTAGCTGAGAATATTCCCTATCGTAAGTGTGTCATTTATTTTTCAACCAGATGTCGGGATCATATCGAAATTTTCTGCACAATGTATGACACGAGAATCCCAGTCCTGATCTGCGTGTAATATCCTATGGAGAAACTCCTGCGTGTATTAATCAATGGGGAAAATCGTAGTTTTCCTAATATGAAGGTCGTGAGTTCGAGTACCAGCTGTGACATATTTTTTTTTTTCATCTTTATTTTTTTTTCTTCATCATATCTATCATTTTAAACACTAACATTAAGGACACCTAATTCGTCTACATGACAAATTAAATGTCTATTTTTTAAAATTATTTCTAGTCCCAATATTCGTCAACGATATCTCAAAAATGACAAGGTCTTAACTAATGTCATTCGAGTCATCGATCGGGTCTATTGAGGACACATAAATGGTACCATTATGTATGCGAATGGTCAATGATGACGTCATGTAGACGCCATTTTGTAAATTTATAGTATCAACAATAACTTCATAAATAACAGTAAAAAAGTAACAAAATATACATAACATAAACTTCACATAACTCTCTCCCAATAGCCATCGTCATAGCTCATATAACGCTCATTACGCGCGCGTTGAAATCCCAAAATGCTCTAAATCATCTACAATCAAGTCTCCATACGTTTCAGGTCATTTCTAGCATTTCAAAAATTAATAATATATTAATAATATTAATAACATTAAATAACTGTAATTGTAAAATATAAGTTGAATTGAGGAGACATTCATCTAAAATTTCTCAGAGCAGAGCTTCTGAGGTATCCTGCTCCTTATCCTTCTCCTCCTCCTTTATCATCGCCCTCTTCTGCCTCATCAATTGCGTTTACCTTTTCTCCTCTTTCTCATTCCCATATTACATTTTTTCCTTTTTCTACCCTCCACCCATCTATATTATCCCCGCTCGTATTCTTTCTTTCTTTATCTCGCCCCCATGTCTCTCCTCATTATCCATTCATTCTGTCTTCTCTCTAGTCTCTCAAGCCCTAGCTCTCATCAATTATTTCCCTGCTCGCATTTTATCTCTATTCTCTGTCCAATTCTCTTATCTATCACTATCCATTCTTCTATTTCCTCTGTCTTTTCTCTCTATCTCACCTCTAAATCTCGATCTCCTCATTGAACCTGCTCGTATTCCACCTCTGTTCTCTCTCCATCTCTTCCTACATTAATATCCCTGTAGATATTCCCTCTGTCCTTATCATTCTCTCTCTCTTGACTATCCCTGCTCGCATCCACTCTCTCTTTTCTCTCGATCTATATCCTGCTCTCTCGTCATTTTCCCTGCTCGTATTTCATATCTCTTCTCTCTCCATCTCTACTCCATAATTCTCATCACTATCCCTGCTCCCATTTCCTTTAGCTGTCTTTTCTCTCTGTTCGTATTTCTTCTCTCTCTCTCTCTCTCTCCATCTTTCAAGTACTATCTCTGATCGTATTCCACACCTGTTATTTCTCCATCTCTACCCATTTTATCCCTGTTCGCATTCCTCCTCTCCTCTTTCTCCATCTCTCTCATCTTTATTTCGCTCGAATACTCTCTCTCGATCTCTCTCATCGTTATCCCTGCTCGTATTTCATCTCAATTCTCCATCTCAATCATCACTATAATTGCTCCTATTTCTTCTGTCCACTCGCTCTATCTTTCCTCCACTTCTCTTCACATTATTACTGTTCATATTCTACCTTTTATTCTCTCCATCTCTCTCCACATTATTTCTATTCGTATTCCTTCTCTTTTCCCTCCATCTTTTTTTTATCGTTAGCTCTGCTCGTATTCTCTTTCTCTTTTCACTCCACCTTTTCTCTTTTATCTCCTTTCTATCCCTGCTCGGATTCCACATCTCTTCTCAATCTCTCTCATCATTATCCCTACTCGTATTCTCTATCTCTTTTGTTTTATCTCTCCTTCATCTCTCTTCTCATTATGTGTGCTCAAATCGAGCTTCCCAACGGAAGACTCAGTGACAAAAACCTCTCAAGCTTCAAATTCAATTCAATTCAATGTTTATTATAATATATCATTGATATTTAACATACATAAACAACTGTGATAGGATAACATATAAAACGATAATAACATGAAAGATGATTAATTATGACAAAAGTATAGTTGATATTAATGTTAACGTATACACAAGGTTAAACAGTGAATTGTGTTGGAGTAAACTAATATTTCAGTTTGCAAGAAATTAGTAAGGGAGGTATTAAGCGGAAGGTTATCTACAAACTATAATTGTTATTCACACGTAAACAAATTTGGGGTTCAGAGGTTCTAATATGATTGACGAGATTATGTTGCTCAGTAATGGTCATTTAAAAGTTAGGCATATTGATCTATAGATATTACAGTATCATTAATATACAGTCTATTACCAAGCCCAATACATTATGAAAAATAGACATGATAATATTTGATAAACATTAAATGGCAGGTTTAAATGTACAAACTGCTACACATTTATTGTAATGCGAGTCATTTAGCCTGTTCAACATTTGTACAATGTTTGGATTTGCACACTTCTTGTAACATTCTGTTCTACATTTTATTTCGATGAGTTTAACCATTTACAATTGGTGACCTTGACCTTGTTGGTGGGAGCCAATCATGAAAGTTCTTTGATAGCTGCGGAGCAAAATTCATACACAATTCATTTCTGCAGCTCTTTAGGTTGACCATGTTATACATATCCAAACCTTGGTCGTATTACTGATGTTTGGCACCAAGTGTTATCCACGGTGCCCTCCTTTGTATAGATTCAATGCTCCCAGTTTGCTGTAGAGTTAAAGACGTATGCCAGACTATGTAGCAGTATTTCAAAATCGATTGAATCAATGCATTTAGATGAAAAAATAGTAAAGAGGACTGAGAGCGGCATTCCAAAACATTTCAAGAGCCGGAGGAGATACAGTTTTCAAGAGGCTTTAGACACGATATGATCTACGTGATCATTCCACTTGAGGTGACTTCTGATAATGACCAAGAAGTTTGACTTGTTGAGATTCTGATATATTTTGTTTCTACAGTTAAATTTGAACAAGTGGAAGTTCTTTAAGTGTTAATGATACACGGAACACCTGGCATTTGAGTGGTTTTATGTGTGAATTATCACACTTGTGCTCTAATTCATCAATGTCGTGAAGAGAGTCCTGGGTTCCTATTGATACAAACTGTTATAATTCTGATATACGATAACTTCGCTCTCAATGGGCAGAAATCAGACATGTTTCTCCATCGCTTCACAGAAACATCAACTACATAAGATTAGGAAGATTTTATTAACAATCTAGAGCCAATGTTGAAAACTTAGTTGGCCCAGCTTTTGCTTGAAGACACTACAAATAGTAATCTTACAAGCGAATGCAATTTCATGCATGTAAACACAAAGATTAAAAATACCTTTAGAGACAATATGCTACAAAAGAGATATGAATGATTAAGTATAAAAAACAATTATCCATCTTGGCTTGTAGTCCTCATTATGTGGGTAGAGTCCAAACTTTATATCATCATATGTCATTCAGAATAGGCGCTCAGAAACCGCCACCCCTCATTCTGTTGTAGATGCTAAATTTCCAAATGCTGTAACATTGGAAAGAAAGAAATAAAAATAAATAAATAAATCCTATAGAATAGCAGTGTCCTCAGAAAGTGGCAACTTTTGATAACGGACTGTTATCTAAGTGCACTAAATCATCATTAGACATGCAGGTCTAGCACCATGGAGATTTGGTACTAGAACAGTGGAACCTCACTTTAGTGAGGTCCTTGAAACTATCATTTGATAATTTAGTGTAGACAGAAACCAATATTCACACTCAAATTAAAGCAATTACATGGACATGACATTAAGAACAATTATTTGATAAATCCATGCTATCTATTACAAAATTCCACTTTCATTAAATCTTCCTTTATAACTCAAATCAAGATTATAGCAATCCTTTGCTTCCTCATCGTGTGCGAGGACAAAGCGCCTGCATTTAACATAAAATTACAACACACACAAAACAACATAGATAATTCACGGTTGAGGTCCTAATTGTTTCAAGTTTAAACCCTATTAGAGGAATGGAACCACATTGGCAACTACAACAAATCCAAGATAAGAGTGGAAAATAATATTCATCACAAATTGTGTACATGTTGATGGTATCCAAATCACGGTTTTCGATATGTATATCAGGAGATTACCAAATGAACCTATTTTTAAACATGACACATTAATCCAGTACACATGAATGATTTCAATCGTTATAATGTTCATCGCTCTGGCACACATCCTGAAATGTGTGAATATTCTTAATAGGTCGGATTAAAAACATAAACCAACCTTTTTTTAGTAGTGTAAGTTTTGTTCATGTTTGATTTTCATGGCTAAAATTAAAAAAAGCATTTTGGATTCAAGTTATCATTACTTTTATTGCTTCATGATAACTGTAATATGTTGGCAAGATTTCTGTCTCCAGTGAATCAATTCCTATGCTGTAGACATGATCAATTAATGTACCATTCTCAGTTGTAGCATCAACAACATGTTGCGTGTATCCTTTAAATTTCATTAGTTGTTCTATCTTGGATTTTCCATCATATAGATTTTCATTAAAGTCTCCCATTACAATACATTTCTTACTTTTTCCCCTTAGCACCTCAAGAAAATTTTCTAAACATTCACAAAATAACTTGATGTTATACAACGGAGGTCTGTATATAACAGATGCAACAAAAGATATAGGTGATGTAATATGCATCGCAATAAATTCCAGGTCCTGAAAATTTATATCTAATCTATGAATGTTTATGTCCTTGACATATATTCCAACACCTCCATGAGACTGGTCTTTGAATTTGTTAACAGGTCCAGTTTTGTCATAAGAAAGATATCTTGGCTGATGGTAGAATGTGAAGTTCTCGATGCACATATCATGCACATTATCATCTTTAATCCATGTTTCAGTCAAGCATATACAATCCGCATTCAAGATTTCATTTTGTGATAGAAGGTCTTGGTAATGCTGTTTTAATCCTTGTACATTATGTAAAATCAAACATATACTATGACAATCTCTTTCAGAGGTTGTGGTAGCATCAATAAACGGAGGCATACTATCCAATCTTTGTTTTATTTCGGGATTGCAATATATACGTTTGTGTTCAAAGTCTTGTATGACAAGTCCAGATAATGATGTAACACGACTTAAGGCAACATATGCTTGTCCAGATTGAAAAATGTTTTTGAGACTCACGACAGCATTGTCTAAAGACAACCCTTGCACTTTATGAATTGTGCATGCATAAGCAACTTTAAGAGGAAATTGTTTTCGAACATATTTTTTTCCAAGAAATTCTTCAGATTTTTCAATGCACTGTATGCCAACATTTTTGTCAAATTCAACCTTGATACAAACTGGGATGGAGTTTTTGCTATCCAGTACAATTTCAGTTACATTTCCAATGGCACCATTTATCATTCCTTTGCTAACATCAATATTTTTTAGAAGCATTACTCTCGCATTTACAGCAATCCAGAGATAATTTGGCAAATGCGTTTTATAGGAAGTGCATGGCTTGTCACAGACTACTTTTCCTTTAGAGGCATCTTGTTTAAAGTCTTCTGCTTTGATACATATCACACCTTGACACTTTTTATGCAATATTTTTTTATTCCAAGAATCTACATCCTTATTATGCGAATACAGGTGGAGATAATCTTCAAATTCTTCGCCAGTATCTCGTGATTTCAGTATAGCTAAATCCTCATCACAGAATTTTTCTGTTGGTTCTTTCACTCGTAATCTATTTAATATACACGCAAATTTCGCATCATCTTTTTGCCTCATAATTTCTTCAAGTTCAATTTTCTTGAAATTATCATTCCATAGCGCACCTTCCAGTGTATCTTTATATAAGGGTGTTCCCATGACGGGTGGTAATTGGTACATATCCCCAACTGCAAAAACGGAAATACCAGCAAAAGGTGTTTCTTCACGTGATTGCTTTATTTGTCGCAAACGTCCGTGGATGTAGCACATCAATCTCTGATCTACCATTGATATTTCATCTATAATTAGGATTTGCAACTGATTAAATTTGCAACGGAGGGCATTAATTTTGTCTTCACCTAATGGCTTGTATGGCAACTGCATTCTGTTTGGGATTGAAAACGTGTGGTGAATAGTGTGACCATCAATATTGTATGCAGCAATACCTGTGGGAGCAACTTTCACAATAGAAATTTTGTCTGGTTGCTCTAACATTCGAGCTAGTATACGTGCTGCTTCATGGTAAATGCATTTGATCAAATGACTCTTCCCTGTTCCTGCACCACCAGTAATAAATATCTGAAAAGGTTTAATTGGTTTCCCATTGACTTTATCCAAACACCATTGTCGTACATTGTAAAAGACAGACTTTTGCAATTCATTCAAACTTCTCATCATAGAGTATCTTTCCGGTACAGAGATTTTAGACGATCTCACTTCTATACCAAAATGCTCTTTCTCAGAGGAATTTTTCAAATCAGGAAAATCAGCATTTTCATCACAATCTTCCAAATCCACTTGCTGAATAGGATGCTCACAGCGCTGTAATTCACTTTCTGGGCATAAAAGACTCCAGGCATCTTCATGCACACCAAATTCTTCAAGATAAGCTTCAGCTTGATCAAGTGAATCAGCATTGACCTCAAATATCTTTCTATTCTTATGTACAATAGAGCTTACTTTACTCAATGCAGAACCATTGATTGTCACAAAGCCAGTTTCATAGAAGTCTTGGTATGTTTCAAATGTTGGAGGCTTCAACTGGTTGTCTGCATAATGTGGCAAAAACAACTGTAAAATACTCAGATAATACTTTTCAGGTGAAGCAATTGAAGAGAATCGAGGATATCTTACAACTGCATCTTTTCCTCGTGTTCGTTTCTGTATGTATCCCAAATTGTTATCCAACTGAAAAACATTTGGATTGTATGTATCTTTCACTTGAGATTTGGCTAAAATTCGATACTGAGAACAAAACAATGCAAGACACAAGTCAGCAAATTTGTTGGTCTTCGGTCTAGCTTTGTATCTATCAAGTTTACTAGGCATCCAAATACTCTGATCATCGTTATCATCATTCTCACATTCTGATCTGCTGTTGATGACACTTAATGGTAAACTCAGTCTGACAGGATCAGGTCCAACAGGTATAAATTCTACTTTTCTTGAGCTCTCTTTTAATCTAAGACTGCAGACACGATAAACACTTTCCTGTGCAGATACTTCACGATTTTGCAAATAAGCTTGACCAAGCTTTTTCATACTTTCCTTGGCATTAGAATTTCCTTCGTCCATTTCTGATAATGTATGACTTAACAGCAATCCCATTTCACGTTCGGCCTTAGACATGTAAGAAACGATATAAACAACACATGCATATGCATTAGTAACATATTGTAGATCCATGTTAGCGTTCCAGGCTCGTAACAAGTCTGGATTGTACTGATTCACCCATACGTCTTGTAGTTTTCTTCTGATAATAACACTTTCCTGCTTAGCAATCTCATTGTGTGCATTTTCAAACTCATCTTGTGTGATGCCCAGTTTCTTAAAAAGTTCATCCACGCTTTTATATTCATCTGCAATAGATAACAAATTCTTAACATCATTTAATATTTCTTTCGCCTTCTCTTTCCTTTTAGTTTTTTCTGAAACTTCATGCTTTTCCTCAACTTTCAATTTTTCATTTCCCCTCTTTTTTTGAGATTGTGAATNTTTTGGATGGTGGTCTTGGGAAATTGAATCTACAAGTGGTGCCTTTTTTCTTGCACGACTTTGAATGTTTTTTACTATGTTGTTGAACAGATGTCACTATTTCATGCAATTCTGGATCTTTTTCTTCACCAGGTTTTTCACAGGACACATATTTATCTATAAAACGTGTTACTTCATCATCTTTATCTTTTCCCAATTCAGGAGCTTTTTCTACCCATATCAACATATGCACATGACATGATCCTCGAGATTGAAATTCTATGCGATAACAATAATCAATGCATTTTCCTATAGGTGCTGCTGGGGAGAGAATCACTTTGTGAAGGAAGGTATGAAACCGTTTGTCAAACATCCTGGCTATTGTTACTGGATTTGACTTGATCAGATTACATTTATCTGCCCAACCTAATTCGTTTGGTTTTCTGGTGTCTCCTGCTTGTATTAATAATGTATTGATTATTTCTGGCCATCTCATATCAGCACACGAAAATGATGCAAACCATGTTGGTTTCCCTAGCTGTCTGACCATGGCTAATACATCTTTTTGTGTCTTCTGCCAATAAGGGGGTGTTCCACGTATCTGTTTCAGAAACTTATATCCCTTGTCTGCCTTTAAAATGTCCTGAACTTTCTCAGCATCTTTGAAATCCTTCGCATTAAACAATGAACATCTATCATTCTTATCCTTACTTTGTCTCAGGGCAATAGAAACTTGTGATATAACTTGTTGAACCTCATAAATATACTGTGCATAAAAAATGTAATCTGTATTCTTTGCAAATCTGTTATCAACATGCATTAGTCTATTGTGCAAATAACGTCCCAAGGTGAGTTTCTCTTTACGTACATCATGGAATGTTGGTTGACCTTTGGGAAATAGTACAGGAAAACACTTTGCCTCATTGCTTTCGTTCTGCAATATGGATACAGGGCTTTTCCCTTCACATGGTGCACAACATATTATATCTTCAAAATACTGATCTAAGATTTCCTGTCCAATATCAGCTGGCTGTAAGCATGAATCCAAGTGCATACCATTTAAATGCTCTTCATCAAAATCATCTGTTACATTTCTATCATCTTTTTTCATTTTGTTATCTGTTTCTTCTTCAATACCTTCTATGTTTTTTTGTATAATTTCATGAATCCTTTTCCAATACTTCTTCACTCTGTTTTCACTACTTATTGGAATATCATCTTCACTTTCATTATCTGCTTCATTCCGTTCCATTGCATTTTCCCACTGATCATTGACTGATATGTCAAAATAATACTTGTTATTAGCTTTCAAATATTGTAAGCTATTAAGCAGTTTTGATTTATCCACAAATTTGTATTCATAGTGGCTTTTGTAACATAACTTTCTTTTCAACTTGACACGAATCAATTCATCATCTCTTTCTGGTCTAGGTAATGTTTGTACGGTTTTAATAGTATCAGCAGGAATGCAAACCATTGGCCCATGGACACAATTTTGGCCTCCCTTTGGTAATGCAAGTAACTTCATGAAAGGAATATTAAGTGCAATCAAATGTTGCTCTAAGGAGTTGAGACAGGCAAGTTCTTTTGGAATTACATGCAGCTGTAGATTATTAATGTGTGCTTCAGAAGGAGTTTTTCCAGATTTCAGTTTTCTATGACAAGTGTAGCATATCCACAAAGAAGATCTTACCGACTGACCTAATTGGCATTCTGATCTGCAATTTGCATTACATGTATGGAAATACTCTTCACTTATACATGTCTGTATTTTATAATTGCTTTTTATACATTTTGTTACCTGGTTTTCAAAAAGTAATTTGAAACAAACACAACACACATACTCTGGGCCATGGGAAATGATTAACCTAAAATCTTGCAGAAGTGCATCGAATGTTGACTTTTTCAACTTATCTTTCTTTCTTTTTTCTACATTACGTTTCTTTACAATATTCCTATAATTTTCTTCGTGCTGGTATTTTGATTTCAGAGTTTTTAATTTCTTTTGTTTCACAGACTCATTGCTGTAATATTTCATCATGATTTCTTTGTGTGATTTCTTAAACTTAACATTTACTTGGTATTTCCTCCTAATGCTTTCTCTGTGTGATTTTTTGAATTGAATATTTCCTTGATATTTCATTTTCATGTTAGTCCTATGTAATTCCCTAAATTTTGTATCTGCATGATATTTTTTCCTTCTCTCTTCAACTAAATTTTGTTGAAATTCTCCACATGATCGATATTTCGCATTCAAAGAATTGAGAATTTTGTGCCTATATTCTGGATCAACAAGATATTTCCTGTTCACAAGTTTCTGTTTCTTACCTATTGTAACTTTTTCTTTGCATTTTTCATGCTTCTCATTTTTTTGGCCTGCATCTTCATTATTTCTCATAGCTAGCATTTGTCTTTTTTTTTTTCTTGAAATGTTACTCCACATGTAACATTTATTTTTACGCTTCTTTGGTGTGTCAGATAATTCAATATGGTTGATTCCCTTATGTCTTTCTTTGAAAATATCATTAATGTCCATTGGGTCAAAGCATTCATTTCTTAATCTCTCAACAAGCACTTTAGGTTGAAATTTCCTACTATTTATCAAATCATCATTAAGATCACTACTTTCATTGCTCACATGAATCTTGGACAGAACATTTCTATTAATTTCAGTTATTTTTGTTTCATGGATATCTTTCAAAACCTTGTTATTGACTTTAGAATCATATTCCACATCATCCAACTTACGTTTTCTACTGGACATGGAATCTACATTTTGCATGCTGTTCTTTCGATTCATCTTTTCACTTTTTGGGGGGCAGGTATCACAAATCTTGGAATTTGGGAATTGGGAATTGGGATTGTTAATTTCTAATAATTTGTTTGAACAACTTTTTTTAAGGAGAATGTCGTCATTCTGTTTCATAACATCTACTTGCATGCCTTCTGGTGTAGGTTGATGGATTGGCATCTGAACGTTGCAATCTAGAATGTCATCTGTTTCTTTTGTACAATTAGAATATTTGCCATTGATATCAATACAATCCTTCACATTCTCATTATTACTTGTGCTTATGTGATCTGTGGAATCTTCAGGGATTACAACATGTTCCCAACTGTTTATGTGCACTGGTGATTGTCTACTAGAAATATATTCTAACTGCCCGTGACCTTTCATTGTTTCATTTTTACCTGAATATGCTTTAACACATATTGTCGTGACTTCATACTCTGTGTCATGTGTGCATGCCATTGTTCTTGCCAGTCTCATACAGTGTTTGTGGACACCTTGCCAACTTAGTGTTCTCATTAATACACTGCAGCCATCTTCACTGATTAGTCCACCACGGTTCCTTGAATGAGAATCAAAGATGTAGAAACAATTGTTACCACATATGACAGCAAAAGTATTTCCATTAAATGTTACAAAACATCCACTTGACTGTTTATTAAGTTCTTGTTGAAGAGCATGCTTCAATGACATTGACAAAGATTCTTCTAGCATTGCTTTACTCCCTTCCAATAATCCAGGTATTGATTCATGCTGTGTTATCTCAAACAATTCATCATATGCCTCATAATGTTCAAGCAGATCAGAAATTAATAAATAATCTGCATGTGAAACATGTTGTCTGCTGTAACGATACATTTCGTCACCAATAATGAGAATCTTATCTAAATCCTTACATTTCCAAACGCCAGCATTTTTTACTTTGCTGTATAATAGAGCAGATAATGAATTAGCAACACACTGTTTTCCTGCCGAATGACCGAATTTGGTATGTCCTTGATTGAATGTTCCTTGACAGATCAGGTTCATTTTGGTATTGACTGCTACACGGTCATCACATGCTAATCTTTGTTTTCCTGAAACATCTTCAACACTTGTCCCAACTGATTCTACAACATTAAAATGAACATTTCCAGTGTATTGTAGGTATATTCCATGGGCAGTTGTTTTAACGTTTATTCTTCCCGGTTTATTTGCAGAGTACAACTGCCAGCAGGGTACTTGATCATTGTATGAATAGATGTCACAACCAATCAAATTTGCCAATGCACTCATTTCAGTATCTGTGGCCCATGCTCCATCTTCCATCATTCTCCTTTCAAAAACATATTGCCTGACATTTACAAATTCATGTCTCAGTGTATTTCTAAACATATCTTTGGTTTGCAACAGATGTTCTATAGTAGCCTTTCTTAGCAATTTATGATGAGACTGGCTTCCAGAAATAGCATATGAAATTGCACGAAAGAAACAATTCCCATCTCCAATTATATTCCTTATTCTTGAAGGAGCTGCAAGGTTTGCATCTCTGTTTACCTGTGTATCACAACTTGTACCTGTATGGGAAATTCCAAATCTTTGACAGATGTTCTGTTTCTCATGTACTTTTAGAGGTAAAAATTTGAAATATTCATCTGGTCTGTCACAGACTCCAAGATCAGATACAAATTCTACTTCTTCTCCTGATTCTCCAGAACATGTGAACACAGTGTCTTCCTTTGTTTCCTCAGCAATATCATCATTGACTTTTGGCATTGGATCAAACTCAAGACAATTAAATGACAGAACCTCATCACCTGTTTCTTCTTCAGTGGGCTCATTGCTTACCGTTTCCTTGATTTTTTCTTGAATACTTTCAACATGGCACATGACATCAGCTGATTCATCAGTACAAGGAGAACTTGACTTGTCAGTCTCAACCACAGTTCTGGAATAAATTGGATCATATTCAAGATCAGAGTCTGTATCAGATTCCACATAATTTTTTCCATGACTGCATTTAACCTGTGTATCTATGTCACTATCATTATCCTCATTATATTCCACTGACAAATCAAATTGATTCATTCCATCTGTAATATTGGATTGTTGTGGCTCTTCTTTCTTTTGACAGGTATTACAATTGGCATGATCACTCTGATTTGATTGTACAGAAGTTTGGATGTCATTTCTGTCACGAGTATGTGCATCATCTTTGCCTATTTCAATCGATTCAGTAGAATTGTCAGATAGAGTAGAGACTGGTATATCATTACATGAAATTTGAACTTGACCCTTGATCACTTCCATGTTCACTGATTTCCCGACATCTTCTTTCCCATTTCTTGAAACTGAGGAAATATCTACATCAGCATACAGATTCTTTTTCATGAACTGACCTCTCCTGTTTCTTCCTTGATTCTTTGCTCTTTTGCCACCAGCATGGATTCTGTAATGCCGCAAATCTTGTATCTGTTCAAAAACATTAGAAGTTCTTGTGTTAGTATGAGGATTACACTTTGGTTTCGAGGATGGAGACAAACTACTAACAACATCTGCATAAGATTGAGTTTGCGTTCTTTGCATTCTTTCACATGCTTCCTCATACAGTTTCATTGTACATGGAGACTGAACACTAGACGAGTATACATTGAGGATAGTTTCAGTATATTTCTGCACATCGTAATC
>BQKZ01012250.1:0-11686 GCA_036244855.1 Temnopleurus reevesii | reverse complement strand
GGGGGCAAATTTCCCCCCCCCCCCCCCCCAGTTGGAATAGGGTTAAACAAGTTCACTCTGGGCACAAAACTTGATGTCTCCAACAGTAAGGATATATCTTTGGTCTACTAAGTTTATGACTTGTATGTGAAGTTTATATGGGCCAAATTTTGGAATTATTATTTGTCAAATAGAATGGCAGTGAATGGTGAACTTCTGTCCATTTTTTATCAATCATGTTCATAGTGCACTGGGAAAAGTATGGCGATTTGTATTATCAAATCAGTGTTCAAATTGTGCTATCATTAGTATATTGATTGAACAACATTGAAACAGAATCAAACTGACTCCAGTGGTCTTACTTTTTAAAAGCATTTCTATCAATATTGTCTCCTTTCTTTGTCCGTTACACTCATCGTGTATGTACCTGAAAACGTCTGAAGTGAGACACCTTTGCAAGTCTCCATACTATCGGTAGTCTTTTTTCCAGACCCTTGACAAGCTGAACCAGGGCACGAGACCAAATCATTATTGCACAAAACATTTGCCCTAAAAGTCTACAGTAGAAATATTTTTTGCCAGTTGTTTTATGGGCAAAAATTGTTATGCAACAGGAAACAGCTGTCTCCAACAATAAAGGAAATACATATTGGCTATACAAAATTATGAAGGTTCATAATTGTTTATTTATATACATCTTTTGTATACCGGTGATTGAATTACTACAAAAACTAAAAGTAGGGGTTCTTTATTTTGCCCAATTTTGAAGTATCTTTTGTGTATTAAGGCTACGGTGAACGATTAAATGTGGAGCTTTTTTCAATTTTTTCCATTCTTTTCATTAATGATATTCAAAGTGCATCTCACCTGAAAGCATCTGCAGTGAAACAGCTTTGCGAGTCTCCATACCATCAGTAGTCTTTTCTTCTAGACCCTTGACAAGTTCAGCCAAAACATGTGACCACAGATCTCCACTATGCCCACAATGGTGACTGCAAAACTCAACTGCTATGCTCGGGTACTCTTCGATTATCACTGACAGGGCGGTCTGCAAGAAAAGAAAAGTGCAATATTTTAGAATTATCTGCAATGTCAGGCCCTGCACAAGCTCCACCACGACATGAGTCCAGAGCTTTACGGTATGCACACAGTGGTTTGACTGCAAAACTCAATCACTATGCTCAGGTACTCCTCGATTACCACCGACAGGGCGGACTGCAAGAAAAGAAAAACTCAAAATTCTATTACAGTCTGCTATGTCAGGCCTTTAACAAGCTGAGCTAGGACGTGTTAACACAACTCTCCGCTATGCCCACAATGTTGACTGCAAAACTCGACTGCTATGCTCGGGTACTCCTCGATTACTACTGAAAGGGAAGTCTGCAAGAAAAGAAAAACTCAACGTTGTACTAACACTACGCTATGTCAGCCCTTTGACAAGCTAATACATGACGTGTGACCACAACTCTCCGCTATGCACACAATGCTGACTGCAAAACTCAACTGCTATGCTCGGGTACTCCTCGATTACCACTGATAGGGCAGTCTGCTAGAAATGAAAAACTCAACATTGCACTACAGTCTGCTATGTCAGCCCTTTGACAAGCTAAGATAGGTCTTGTGACCACAGATCCCGCTATGCCCGCAATGTTGACTGCAAAACTCAACAGCTATGCTGCTATGCTGGGACACTCCTCGATTACCACTGACAGGGCAGTCTGCAAGAAAATAAAAGATCAGCATTTTATTACACTCTGCTATGTCAGGCCTTGGACAAGCTAATACATGACGTGTGACCACAACTCTCCGCTATGCCCACAATGTTGACTGCAAAACTCGACCGCTATGCTGGGACACTCCTCGATTACCACTGACAGGGCAGTCTGCAAGAAAAGAAAAATTCAGAATTGTACTACAGTCTGCTATGTCAGGCCTTTAACAAGCTCAGCTGGGATGTGCGACCACAAGTTTCCACTATGCCCACAATGTTGACTGCAAAACTCAGCCGCTATGCTCGGGTACTCTTCGATGACCACAGGGCGGTCTGCAAGAAAAAAAAAGTTCAATGTTTTTAAAATATCCGCAATGTCAGGCCTTGGACAAGCAAAGCTAGGACATGAAAGCAAAGCTCTCCACTATGCCCACAATGTTGACTGCAAAACTCAACTGCTATGCTGGGACACTCCTCAATGACCACTGACACAGCAGTCTACAAGAAACGAGAAGGTTGGCATTTTCATACAGTCTGCAATGCCAGGCCTTGGACAAGCTCAGCACAGACGCGAGACCAGAGCTATCTTCTTTGTCGAAAATCTCGACTTGAATGGAGGCCAATGCATCTTTTTAATTATTCATTGGCACTCTGTTAATTTTGAGCAACCACTAAATATTGTACTAGGTTACCTAGATAAGAAAATCAATTTTGCTATTTTTTTTATCTTGATTTCTAATGACCTCTAACAGAGGTCAAAGGTCACTGCAAATACTTTGTACGTGCATATAGTATTTGTACATTGATGTTTACAACTACTTATGATTGCATAAACCAATTAATAAACATGAAAATACAGGTTAATGACTATTATGACACTAAATTTGGGGACCCTCCCAGATGGGGTAAGAGGTGAACTTTGACCCTGGTATTTTGCAGTCTCTTCCAGTTTTGTGCACTCTTGTAAACATTCCCTTTCCTTTCATTATAACTTTATACCAATCATACATTGTCTGTTACCTTTGTATTAAGCTTGGTTTGGCACAAAAGTTTCAAGGAGCCTTTTCCGCGACAATCCTTCATTTCCTCGATCTCGTCGATCACGTACAATGACACTTCATCTGTTAAGTGCTCTGAACAAAGAAGACTCTGCAACAAAACAAACAAACAAACAATGTTTTCATGATCCTTCGACTCTACAATCCTTTAAATCCTCTATGTTGTCACTTATATTCAATGATAATTCATCTGGTAAGTGCTCTGAACACAGAAGACACTGCAACGAGCAAACAAACAAAAAACAAGTAAGCAAATGTATAAAATATTGTTTGAAAAGCTTTTCTTCTACAATCCTTCATTTCCTCTATCTCGTCAATCCCATACAATGACACTTCTTCTGTTAAGTGCTCTGAACAAAGAAGACTCTGAACCAAACAAATAAAAAACAAATACATGTTTAAGAGGACAATATAAACAAATAAAATGACACTTCATCTGCTATATAAAATTCTACAAACACAGTAGACTCTTCAAGCAACAAACAAACAAATAAACAAATAAAATGACAGTTCGTCTATTAAGTGCTCCGAAAACAAAGGAGACTCTGCAAGAAACAAATTAACAATCAAACAAATAAGAAAATATACAAACAAATAAAACACTTTGTGTACTCTCACCAAGGTAAAAAATACTCCATTTACGAGGGCTTTTTTGTAAAAAAAAAAATTCTTCCAGAAATATGATATATAATTTTTAGAGAATATATTTTGCAGGTGCTATTCTGGAGTTCATGGGGACGAATTCTAGAATTTAGAGGGATAATCGCCCTTAGCTCCCTTGTATTTTTTTACTCTGACTCTATCCAGTAACTCAAAGAAGGACCTCTTTACATTGTATATCATCGCTAATGGACCCCTTTATATTGCGAACTAACCGTATAATCTCCTTGGGACCTAATTAGCAGTAGCAGCAGCATGGGCGAGGTGCCCCATACTTGGTAGGTGTCTTTGGTTGTGTAATAGACCCACTTCGGCCTAGCTTAAGTCTCAGAAGAACTTCTTTACATTAAATATTAAATTTCTATGGGCCCATTTACATTGCAAAACTAACCTGTAATCTCGTTAGGACCATAATAGAGCAACATTACATGGACAAGGAGCACCAGACTCGGTGGGTGTTTGTGGCTGTATAACAGGCCCAATACTGATTTAAAGGGCATCTTTACACTTTATACTAAAATGTATTATATCCCTTACACTAAGATCGTTGCATTGACAGTGTACAGGCAAGAAAATGAATAGATTTGCTAATAAAGCTGTTTGCCATTGAATAGTACGAATAGTAATTTTTTTCCTTCGGGAAAAAAGTTACTATTTTTGCGCGCATGCGTAGTCGGCTAAAACAGACGAATATTAATTTTTTCCCTAGGGAAAAAAGTGACTATTTTTGCGCGCATGCGTAGTCGGCTAAAACAGACATGCCCGTGCGCGAGAGAGACACTGCACTGCTTCCCAGCTACACGGCACGGGACACTTCTGGCGGGCTTCGTTCGCATGATGTGCTCAACGAGAAGACGAGCCAGCGACTAGAAAAACAATTTATCAAATTATCAAATTATCGTTAAGACAAGGTAAGATTATTTAATCTGCTGCAATAGACTACTTTATTGTTAATGTTGTTGTTGTAAGAAGGGATATAAAAGTAATATACAATGACTTGATTCTCGGTACTTGCTAAAACTATTCGCACTCGTGAGCATCAGATAGTTTCATCCTCCCTCGGGCCGTTGGCCCTCGGGAGTATGGTACTATCTGATATGCTCATTCGTGCGAATAGTTTTAACCAGAACCTCGAGAGTCATTGTATATTTCTATAATATCATGGTGGCCCCCTATACACTGCAAACTAACCTGCAATCTCATGAGGACCTCATTACAGCAGCAGCATGGACAAGGACCTCCAGACTTAGTGGGTGTCTGTGGCTGTGTGACTGACCCACTCCGTCCTCGTTGGAGCCTCCAGGACCGCGCCTTCTGCTCCAGACCAGTGCATGTCTGTCTCAAACAACCTAAAAAGAATAATATCCATGACAAAGAAAAGAAATTCTGTCCTAAATGGGATAAAATAACAATACACCTTGCACTGCAGAGCATAGGACCACATCAATATTGATTTCCTTTTAATAATTTTATTTGTGACAAACTGAGGATGAAACTATTCTTAACAGTGAGGATCATTTGACCAATTCAAATCAAGGAAAATGATTTTGAAATGCCTTATTAATATATATCATTCTCACAAAGAAAAAGTAAAAAACAAAAAAGCGATAGAAAGAGAAAAACTAAATAAACCCTCCTCTAAACCCACCAACTTTTTAAAACGATGGACGAATATCATTTTGCATAATTTATAAAAACATGAGCTTAAAATGATACCAAGCAAGATATTTTACTCTAAATTCATAATAGCTCCTCCTACATATCAGATGTTAGTGTTGGAACTATATTGGTCTTGAATATTACACTCATGAGATTTTGACAATTTTCAGGTTTTAGATATAGCAAATCTATCAAGTACAGTAAAATTTGTACAATATCTATACAATTTTCTTTTTTGGACAAAGAATGTAATCATGGTTCTAAGCTGGAAACTTCAATCATGAATTGAAATTTTTAATGTTAAAAGGGAGAATTTCTCCTACCTTGAAACGGTGGTAGTTTGTTGAGCCAGTTGAATCTACCTGCAAAACATCCATCACCCTGAGGCTGCAAAAGAACACAAATAACTATGATGTAATTCATGCTCCAACGTAAAGATTTGGTTTAGGAGAGATGGCACTTCAGATATTTGATTACTTTGTGAGCTGCAGTGACAATGTTCACAATTTTTTTCAATAACAACTCATCCCAGCAATGGCTTAATCATCGCAGAATAAAAATGACACTGTGTGCTGTTTTCTTCAGTCGTATGACGCTCCACATGCAAAACGAATGCAAATTCACACTCCACACACATACCACCGCAAGCTCCATTGATCTCACCCTGACTCCGGTTTTCTCATGTACTAGTCTTACCACATGTGCATGTGTTCTTCTGCAAGCCCTGGACATGTTCATCATGGAAGGTTGATCAGGTTGTTAGAGCCAGGTCCAAAAACTTATTATCTCATTTACTAATGGCCATCTAGTGGTCTGATATGGCTATTGTGAATCAATGGAGAGCAGTTTACGGCATACCTTTTTTTTCAGGTTCTGGAATTCAATTATGTTACTGAGTGTTATACTCATCAGATTCTTATTCATTCCACACAAGAATTGAAACCAGTCATTCTTAAAATTATTGACACGTCTCACCACATGTGCATGTGTTCGTCTGCAAGCCCTGGACGTGTTCATCATGGAAGGTTGATCGGATTGGAGGAGCTGGGTCACGAATATTATCCTTTTGATATTTACTAATTTAGCATTTTGAATACTATAGAGATTACCTTCAAGTAAATACAATAATTCTTATAGCTCTCCCATGGAAAGTCAAAGTAATCTTATCCAATCATCATTTATATACACTATGATGTGATTGCACAGGGCTAAATACTCAGTATTGTTCTACAACATCCATGACAGACCAGTGGATACAGACTTTCTCTCTTCAACATAGTTCTTCTGGGATGAATTTATCGGTGCTTCCAATGCAAAAGTGACTGTTGTTGTAATGGAAACTGATTTGTGGACTAATTCTTATATTCACTTCCTTATTAAAGTTATCCCTTTATTCTTCCTATGTACAAGTCTTACCACATGTGCATGTGTTCGTCTGCAAGCCCTGGACGTGTTCATCATGGACGGTTGATCGGATTGGAGGAGCTGGGAGAGATAAACTCCAACAATTTCTTGCTGCGTAAAGTAAAGAAAAAAAATTGAACATGATTACCAATAATACTAATCGGTCTACGGTGCAGACCTCTCAATCCATATAACAGAAAAAGAGGAATAATTTGTTGAAAAATATAGGAAAGAATCCATGTTTCCCAGGACTGTGTAGTAGAATCATCAAGAAAGATAGGAAAACCATTTTGAAATTGTCTATAAACTCTCTCAAAATATAAAAAAATTCACATTCATTCCTCCAAATTCCAAACGGTTGGAACGTCCGACAGTGAATTGTTTCTATCTAGCAGTAAAATGCATAATTTCCATATGTCACACAAGGCTCCAAATGAATGTTCATTCAAACAGAGAATTTTTATTCTCCTTTCATTTTCAGTATACAAAAATGGTTGATATGTTCATTCAAGTTGATGATATTTCCAACACCTGATATATAAATGACCAGTTTTCAAAAAGAACAATGGCACTTGTTGTTGTCTGACTTGGCTTTATGGCCAAATAAACTGTGATTTGATTTACCTTATACTATCCACATCATTAGCTTTACATTTTTCCAAAGATGAAATGTTCTAACATCTTACCATAGCTTGTGGGAAATGGTGTTGCCATTTTGATGAAGACAAAACTGATTCAAGTAACCTCATCAGTAATGGTGAGCCCGAGCCAGGGTTGAATTCCTGCACAGAGCACATTAAATTGAAAATTGTTGAAAAGATATAAATTTCACGAATTTCACAGAGTTATTGACATTTTGAAATTCAATTATCTGATATTACACAGATTTAGAGTGAACTTTTAATTCATGTAGTGCGGGCTGAATACTCACTAAACGCAGACGACTAATCATCATCATCCATATCGTCATCATCATCCTTATCATCACCATCATCATCATCATCATCATCATCATCCTTATCATCACCATCATCCTTATCACCATCACCATCATCATCATTTTCATCACCATCATCATCATCACCATCACCATCATCATCATCCCCATCATCCTTATCGTCATCATCATCATCATCATCATCATCATCATCACCATCACCATCATCATCATCATCATCACCATCATCATCATTTTCATCACCATCATCATCATCATTATCATCATCATCATCACCATCATCATCATCATTCCCATCTATCATCATGATCATCACCACCATCACCACCAACACCACCACCATTATATTGATCAGTTTCGTCATCATTAACATCACCATCATAATCATCATCATTATCATCATTATCATCACCACCATCATCATTATCATAATCACCATTACCATCATCATCATCATCATCATCACCATCATCATCATCATCATCACCATCATCATCATTTTCATCACCATCATCATCATCATTATCATCATCATCATCACCATCATCATCATCATTCCCATCTATCATCATGATCATCACCACCATCACCACCAACACCACCACCATTATATTGATCAGTTTCGTCATCATTAACATCACCATCATAATCATCATCATTATCATCATTATCATCACCACCATCATCATTATCATAATCACCATTACCATCATCATCATCATCATCATCATCATCATCATCATCACCATCACCATCATCATCATTTTCATCACCATCATCATCATCATCATCATCATCATCACCATCATCATCATCATTCCCATCTATCATCATGATCATCACCACCATCACCACCAACACCACCACCATTATATTGATCAGTTTCGTCATCATTAACATCACCATCATAATCATCATCATCACCACCATCATTATTATCATAATCACCATCACCATCATCATCATCATCATCATCATCATCATCATCATCATCATCATCATTATCATCATCATTGACATCATCATCATCACCATGATCATGATCATCCTCATCATCCATACCATCATGATCATGATCATCATCATCATCATCATCATCATCAACATCATTAAAATCATCATCATCACCATTGACATCATCATCATCATTCTCATCATCCTTATCATCATTATCATCATCATTAAAATCATCATCGACATCATTAAAATCATCATCCTCATCATTCTCATCATCCTTATCATCATCATCGTCATCGTCGTCATCGTCGTCATCGTCGTCATCATCATCATCATCATCGTCATCATCACTGATTTACCTTAAGTATAGAAGTAGATTCCTTCAGTGTGAGTTGATCATGATGTAGGAGACTGAGTAGGACCTCCACCATACATTCTACTGCTTCTTTACAAACAAGCTGTCAATATAATCAAAGATAAAACAGAATTCTGGTAAGGAAATAACTGTTGAAAAGGCATTGGCTTAACCCTGTCGAGAATTGAAATAAAAGTTAGCTGATTCAGCAGGTGCAATGTTCATTATTCTAAACATTTGTCCAAAACAGGAATTGCCTGATATTTATTACTTCATTGGTCCACTATATTGCAAGATAGAAATGATTTAAGACAGATTAACACAATGCCCCATGCGCAGACAAAAGTTAAGGCGACAACAGTTTGGTTAGGAGAAGGATGGAGGAGGGGAGGAGGAGGAGCAAGAGGAAGAGGAGAAGGACAAGGAGGAACAGGAGCAGGGGGAGGACAAGGATGAGGAGGAGGAGAAGAAGGAGAAGGAGGAGGAGGATAAGGGAAACAAATACATGGAGAAGTAAAAGAAGAAAGAGGAGGAAAAGAGGAAGATCGAAAATAAGGGGAAGGAGGGGAGGGGGCGAAGGAGGAGGTGCGAAGGAGGGGGCAAAAATGGAGGGGATGGAGGAGGGGAAGGAGAGGCAAAGAACGAGGGATGAAGGAGGATCAGATGGAGGAGGGGAAGGAGAAGGTGGGGGGTAGGAGGCAGGGAAGGAGGAGGGGAAAGCGGAGTAGTGAAATAGCACTTTCAAAATGATTTAAAAGTCATTTATTTCTTACTCTGGCAAAGTCTGTGAGTTGTCTCTCAGAGTTGAGTATCAGATTTGAGTTGTGTGGTATGAGTTGGCTCACTTCATCAGGGGTGAGACAAGATGTAGCAAACTTAGCCTGTTCCATCTCCCCAAGCTCCAAGTTGAGCAGAATTGCGGCAATATTATCGCTCGCAGACCATCTACAGATCAGAAAAAAGAAGAAAATCCATAAAGATCATATGAGCACTTACCAATGTCATACCAAGCTTCAATCCAATACATACATTTTTTCATTAGGGATTTTGCAGGAGTACAATGGAGATAATTGGGAATTCTCACAAAATTTATCATTGAATTAAGAATTTTAATTTCATTTACATTTCAAAGCCACCTTTATCATAATAAAAATGTATAACAAAAAAAAAATAGGAAATCTGGACCTTATGCTCCCTTTCTGAGAAAAGCTATTAATACATCTCTGGAGGAGGACATCATTAAACAAATTATTGATCAAATATACATGTTGTCCATCACACATATTTCCAAGAATCAAGGACTTGCTGGTATTTTATTTCAAATACTTTTTGATATCCTTATATTCTTTATCC
Source organism: Temnopleurus reevesii (assembly GCA_036244855.1). Classification (NCBI taxonomy): domain Eukaryota; kingdom Metazoa; phylum Echinodermata; class Echinoidea; order Temnopleuroida; family Temnopleuridae; genus Temnopleurus; species Temnopleurus reevesii. Next base: position 1,592 of record BQKZ01012250.1, on the reverse strand, counting down.
CTTACATTTGCTCTATGGCTTGTTTCTTCAGCCTTTTAATGAGTTCAAATTTCTTTGGTGACCTGAGATATACTTATCAACATCTATTTTGAATTTGGGACCTACTTTACCATGATACTAATTTCTACATCACTTACTGGTACTCATTCTGCGACTGCTGTTTCTTCAGCTTCTGAAGGATTTCCAATTTCTTCTGCGGACTGAGATGACCTTTGACCTCGCTGGAGAGAAAGAGTTGAGAGCAGCGCGAAGGGGCGAGATGGAAGTAAACATCAACTACACGTTGGGCTATCACCTAAATTGAATAGGAAAACATGAAATGTTCAATAACAAATGTTAATGTGTATATATTGTCATGAAGCTCTTTACAAATGCTGTATCATAAACAGTATGGAAATCATTGCATGGTGTTTATCAAAATATTTGTTACAAAAGTGATATCTTTTGACTCTTCATGTCTTTTCAAGGGTAGTAGAGGTCATTTTGTTATTCAGAAAGAAAAAAAAAGAAAATTTTCATTATAACAAAGATAGAGGAGAATGCAAAAGAGACAAACATTTCAAACAGTCAAATCAAAATTTTCCGCATGAAAAAAAGAGGAAAGTGTTGAAAGTTTTGATCCTCATCACTATCATCATTCAACTTTCTTCCATCATTTAATGCATTCATAATTCATTACTTTTACTTCTGTGCCATTTGTTAATCTATTTATTCATTTACCATCTATGCAAATATATAAGTAAAGCAAAATAATCTATCTACAATGTTTCTTATATTGGAAAATGGGATGTAACTTTCCATAATCAGTCTACATTTCCAGGGCCAAAAATGTGGCAATTACAGAGATACTAACTGTTCAAGAATGTGCACTAGTTGTTTTTTACTATAATCTTAGGGTTTTCATTACATTTGAATGGTAGGGAGTATGTTTCTGCTTGTATAATTTTCTCTTTTGGCGCCTCTTAGCTCTGACCCAGAGGGATGGTGCCCCGAAAGCCCCCCCCCCAACATGGTGTGCGCATGAACTTGGTTGGACTATACGTACCTCATCCATTAGTTCATCCTGTGATGTAGAGAGCTTGTAATCAATGAAGTCTGTCAAACCTTGTCCTAGACGATGGTCCTAATAAAGAGAACAAAATGCATACCAAAGCTTAGAATACTGGATGTAATTGAAGTTATTTTTGCCTTATCTCAAAATGGTTAAGCACAGATTGACAGTGCATTTCTACGATGCTGTGAAAAATTCACAGGCATACTGTGGTAGCAATCTTATTCAATGTATATATACATACTTTTTTAATATTCAAAAGGTTAAATCACTAAACATAACAGTACCCATGTATTTATCTGCACGATTTTGTTTTCTTTTTGCGTCAAAAGATTGAAGGTTTAAAACAGGTTTAAAGTAGACTGGCATAGAACTTAACTAGATGAATCCTCGACCGCGCACGGTCAAAATTTATGCCTCCGCCATCACGCAATCAGAAAGGTATGTACGGCTTGTTCCATGCCATCAGAAATCAAATACATTTTACAAATTTTGGGCACTGCCACCTTTGACCCCATGAACCCAAAATCTCATCAGTTTT
>BQKZ01012246.1:0-16488 GCA_036244855.1 Temnopleurus reevesii | reverse complement strand
TGATGATGATGATGATGATGATGATGATGATGATGTTGGTGGCTGTGATGATGATGAATATGATGATGATGGTGGTGATGATGGTGATCATGACAATGATGATGATGATAATGGTGATGATGATGACGACGATGATGATGATGATGATGATGATGATGATGATGATGATGATGTTGCTGACGATAATGATAGTGATGTTGGCTGTGATGATAATGACGATGGTGATGGTGGTGGTAGTGGTGGTGGTGGTAGTGGTGGTGGTGGTGGTGGTGGTGGTGGTGGTGATGATGATGATGGTGGTGGTGGTGGTGGTGGTGATGATGATGATGATGATGATGATGATGATGATGATGATGATGATGATGTTGGTGGCTATGATGATGATGAATATGATGATGATGATGGTGGTGATGATGGTGATCATGACAATGATAATGATGATAATGGTGATGATGATGTTGTCGGTGGCTTTGATGATGATGATGATGATGATGATGTATGATGACGATGATGATGATGATGATGATGATGATGATGATGATGATGATGATGATGATGATGATGATGATAATGATGGTGGTGGTGATGGTTGTGGAGGTGATGGTGGTGGCAATGATGATAAAATTGACCAAGTTGTCTGTCAACCATTTCTTCTTTCTCAATATTCTATCCAAAGGATAATTTATCTTTTTATTCCATAACTCTGTGTCATATACTTCTAGTACATTTCTTAACTTGACCTTCTTTTGACCTTTAACCCCATCCAGGTCAACGGCTGTGACCTGCGAGAGGCGACCCATGACCAGGCCGTAGCTGTCATCCGTAATGCGTCCAACCCCATGCACTTCCAAGTCCAGAGTTTGACTGTAGGATCACCGACCGCAATCGTAAGTCCAACTGCAGTTCCTTTACTCAAGCGTTCGAGTCGTGTGGGGCAGCTTTCAGGTCTCTTTGAATAGAGGGTCTACTAACATTTTCATATACATGTGTAATATTGAAGTTGTGATACTGACATAATGAAACATGCCTATTTTTATTTGTTGTGTTTTTTTATCCTTAACCACAATCACAAGTTCAACCACAGTTCAGTTGGTCAAGCATTCCTGCCAGGGTCAGCTTTCATTCCTCTCTGAGAAAAAAATAGGGTTTTAAACCATCCTTGTGAAAGCTATGTTATCATCAAAATGAACGAAATGTTCATCATATAATAAGGATAATAATAACAATAATGGGATGTTGATTTTGAAAGAGAGAGCTGCTTATTTTATGCACTTGGAGGTCATTATGACATTTTTTCCAGAATATAGCAGATAACATGGTTATCAAAATGCCTGCCCAGCCATGTAGGTCAGCTTTTAGGGTTCTTTGAATAGAGGGTTATACTTCCTTTTTGTATTGTATTCAAAATTTAGACTCTTTCAATATTGCTACACATTAAAAATCTTATCTGTATTTTGGCGATTCTTGTCAAATTTATCTATTAGATGTCATACTTTCCTTTGTAATTATTAGCATTTATTCATCTTCAAATATATTTTCCTTTTTTTGTCATTATCCTGTAATTTTTTTTTCATCTCTTTCGTTTTATTTCCATACTTCTCACCAAGTATGCTTCTTATATACAAAACACTTTGTAGCCTTCATTTTTTTCTTTTTGTCATTTTGTTTTAATTGATTATGGAAAAGATTAGAAAATCCAGCTGAACATTCAGTAATTTCTTGCCTACTTGTGTGCTAAATACTGGGGTGCTTAACAAAACCGTATTGTTTGCCTGTCTTATCAAAATATACGGCCACTTGGACAGTGTGTAATTGAGTATCCATCTCGTCTCTTGGTAACGAATGCCATAGATGGTGATTGTTAGTCCAGTTGAGGACTGAGTGTTCTGATAGCACCCACCTCTGCATATTCACTTACACTGTACACACAGGGACTGCACAGCACTCAACCACAGAGTCCTTACATAACCCTCCGATATGTATACCCCTCCGATCAGAGGGGTATAGGCCTACATATTAGAGGGTTATATAAGGACTCTGTGGTTGAGTGCAGTGCAGTCCCTGTGTGTACAGTGTAAGTGAATATGCAGAGGTGGGTGCTATCAGAACACTCAGTCCTCAACTGGACTAAGTGATTGTCTGAAACATGCACTGCATTATGGTATTGCTGGGTACTGAATTTATCATGTATATTTATTAGATGTAAGTTCTCCCTTGTGAAGAAAAAGAGAACAGAAAAGTTAGGGAATACATTACGAACATTACCTCATTCACAGTTCAATTTTTCCCAGTAGTCTGGGTTGGCTACCCACAGTCATGGAAATTCCTTGAAAATCCTTGAAAAATTGTGAAAAGTCATGGAATAGTTGATCCTGCGTGTTGGTGAAATGAAAGGGTATCCTGATCGTGAAACAGCCCTCATAAAGGGAATAGATGTTCATGNCGTGGCAGGCGTGAGGGCGACATTTGGGGGGGTTGCTCGTAGGGAAAAGTTTCTGTTTAATAGATTTACGGTTCTTGCGTTTGTTAGGGAACAAAGCAAAATGGATGAGAGAGGGTCATGTGGTTATCTCGTAAATAATAAAATTAGTGCTAATTTTACTGATCAATGCCATAGATGGTACCCTGTTCATGAAGCAGCATAAATATACTGATGATATTAATGTACATGTCTTGAGTAAGATAGTTGGTGGAATGGATGGCTGTAAGGGGAGGTGGAAGCTATCGTATTGTGTGAGATTTTAGAAGCAGTGCTAGAAAGGAACACTTTTTTTTCATGGAAAAGTCATGGAAACATCATGGAATTCTGTTTTCAAATTTCTTTGGGAACCCTGCCGGGGTTTCTGAAAAAGGATTATTAGAATGTGACAAAAAATTATTTACTTGTTTCTAGCTGATACCAACAAGAATTATTATGATATAGCGCAAGAGGAGATTGTTATGATAAACATATGACTGACTGTCACTCCACAACATGCTCATTTCATTTTTAATTAATTTTTTTTAAATAATACCTGTCATGTGCCTGTTTATATGTTCCTATTATTACTGTATTTCATCTTGTATTTTATCTAGAATTAGCCGTACTGCCATATTTTTCATTTATTAAGTATTCCAGATTGTGTATTCGGCGATTATGAATTTTCAGTCAGTATTTTTGCTACATCGAATTGATAGTGTAAATATAGTTATTCATACGATATATATAAGCTGTAATTATTCTGTACATTTAGCTTGGTTAGCATGTCTCTTTGTGATAAAAGTATCATATTTGGAATACTAGTTGTGAAATAGTTCCTTTTTAGTGATAAAAATTTTACCCTGACTTTATTGCGACTTACCTTTATCTCTTGTATGCTCTTTCCTCTCTTTGTAAAAGATTGACAAAGACAGAGCTGCCTACTTGTGGGATTTATCCAATTTAATGGGATTTTTCATTAAAAATAGGATATCCATAAGACAAAATAGCATGATATAAGTCCTTGAGATATAGTGTTTGAAATTGTATGGAAGTTAAAAGTACAGTATTTTTCTGAAAATAGGACTTTAAAATAGTATTTTTACAGATATGAAGTTGGCAGTATATGTATTAATCATCAAATATCTCACCAAAATATGTGGAGAATAGATCATTTTCAGGTAATAACTTACCTGGTATCGCATCTCAATTTGCTATGAATTTGAGCATGATTGCTACACAAAAGTTGTTTTGTGTACTTTGTGCGCAACTTTTGCACATAGAACTGTAGTACAGTAAAGTGTTGGGAAAAACTAAAATTATTCCCTGATTTTGATGTTCAAGATTCTAATGTTCAAGATTCTAATGTTGTAAATCTAAGAATTCTAGCACACCTATTCATCTCTGGGACGTATCCTAAGTACTCTGTCTTTTCCTTACCTCAANACAGCCCTCATAAAGGGAATAGATGTTCATGCCATGTGTAAGATAGTGCCTGGGTAGAATGGATGGCTATCCTGATCGTGAAACAGCCCTCATAAAGGGAATAGATGTTCATGTCATGTGTAAGATAGTGCCTGGGTAGAATGGATGGCTGTGAGGGAAGGTGGACGCGACATAACGTCTGTGAATATGAAAGCAGTGCTATAAAGGATGTTAGGGAAAGCAGCAATTTAGGTTCAGAAAAGTCATGGAAAATTGTGGAAAAATCATGGAATTCTTATTGTAAATCTCTGTTGGAACCCTGCTGGGGTTCTAAAATGGAATATTTATGACAAACACATGTGACTTGTTGAGAGTTGATACAAGCAAGAATTTTCATTATGTAATGGAAGAGGAGATGGTTTGTTAGGCCAAGAAAAAAATATTGTGAGGATGTTCTCCGAAGCCATTTTTTAAAACAAAACTTCAACAATATATGGTGAATATAAGGCTTAAGAGCAAATGGATCTGAAAAAAAACTGCAGGTCTTATTTCACAGTCAAGTTTATTTATAATTTCAATGATATTTTTCAATTTTGGTGAAAAGTATAAAGCATTGAAACAATTTTTTTGCCCAATGATAAACATTTGTAGACAATTCCTTGTTCCCAAAATGGCGGAATGGCAATCTACAAACTCATTTCATTTTCATCAAATTAATTCCTAATCATCAATTATTATTCCAATTTTATGCTTTATACTTGCCATGTGACTGTGTATATATTCATATCATTTTATCTATTATTTAGAATTAAATCCTACTGCCACATTTTTATTGATTTATGATTCCAGCTTCTGTATTCGGCGATTATGAATTTGCAGTCAGTATTTTTGCTACATCGAATTTATAGTGTAAATATAGTTGTTCATGATATATACATGTAAGATGTAATTAATCTGTACATTTAGCTAGGTAAGCATGTCTCTTTGTGATAAAGAATCATATTTGGAAGTAGTTCTTTTTGTTCATAAAAAAATGTCCCTGACTTTTATTCCGACTTCCCTTCCTCTCTTGTATTCCATATAATATTCCCTTTTCTATCGGTGTATTAAAGAATGGCCGAGAGAGAGCTGCCATTTAGTACTATTTATAGGTTTTATCTTATTTAGTAGGTTTTTTAGTGAAAATAGGACACTTTTAGGACAAAATATGATATAATAAGTCAGTGAGATGCAGTGTTTGGAAGTGCGCAGAAGCTAAAAAAATATATATTTTCTCTGAAAATAGGAATTTAATGATATCATAGTATTTTCTATAATATAAAGTTGGCAGCATATATATTAGTCATCAAATATCTTATCAAAATATGTGGAGAATAGATCATTTTCAGGGAATAACTTACCTGGTATCGCATCGCAATATGCTATGAATTTTAGCATGATTGCTACACAAAAGTTGCTTTGTGTACTTTGTGCAACAACTTTTTCACATAGAACTGTAGTACAGTAAAGTGTTGGGAAAAACTAAAATTATTCCCTGATTTTGATGTTCAAGATTCTAATGTTGTAAATCTAAGAATTCTAGCACACCTATTCATCTCTGGGACGTATCCTAAGTACTCTGTCTTTTCCTTACCTCAAATCTCTTGCCATTTTTGACCAAAAAGGATAATTTATTTTTATTTCCATGCCAATTATCATATTCACTTTGAAGTCTGCTGCTGTAGAATTGTATTCAATGTAGAATATCGAAAGAAAGAAATGAAAAGTTACATGACAAGCAATAGCTTACATGTCATCATTGTATATTCCTTGATTGTGCATATTATTAAGCAAATTTGTTTTTGATTGAGCTTTCAACAAACATTTCACTAATAGCATCATATCATAAGTTTTTCACAAATTCCAGCAGAAATCACCTCTCTTATGATATATTGGCGTTTATTTTTCATAGCTTGACATTCTAATCCATCAGTATAAATAGTTATTTCATGAAAAAATTTATTTTTGCATCATTTTTGGTGTGTGTTTAGGGTATTAGAAATATAAAGGTCATTCTAAAAGCATTATTCTATTATTAATTCATCCCCTTTTCTGTCAAACACCTCCTTCCAAATATGTTCAGTATACTTCACAAGGTGTAAATGGAATTGTATTGCCTTTTACTTAGAGTATATGTTTCGTTTTACTCTTCAGTTAGGGATTGTGTAGTGTATGATCTCAAAATACTCTTCAGATAATAGTATTGAACTTTTTATGATTTGCTGGAATAACACTTTTGTTTGTTTTAAATGATTTAAGGAATGTAACCAGCATATTGATAATAGCTGGATATTTTATATTTTATAATGCAACAAATTGTGCTTATTAGGCTTGGTGCTAACTTGAAGCAGCCAGTTTCCTTTCACTCAACATTGTCTAATCGCCATCGTCTTGCTATTTAGTTCAAGTTCACTTTTTAACCCATTGACTACTAGAACTGAGTCGTCTCTGTATAAATTCTATGGGAAGTACAAAATTCAGTAGTCAATGGGTGTTCAAACACACTTTATTTAAGAATTAAAAATTGAATATGTCATTGATTAAAGGTGTTGGAAGTAGCTTGCCCATCTAAGCAAGAAGTAAAAGCTTTAAGGTCTTGGTCATTATATCATATTGCATCTGATGTACATTGTAGGTGCTACATATATTATGTTTCTCTTGCCGAATTAAAGCTGCATTATGAACTATATTCATTGGAAAGAAATAGAATCGTTTAACCAGCAATTTCTTTTAACAAAGCAGAATTTAGGTGGAAAATGTTTATAGATATGAGTATAAACTGTATGAATATACAATATTGCACTTTAGAACCAACAAATGCATTATAAATTGGAAGTGTAGGGGCCACAGCTTTTTCACGAAAATGGAAAATATATTTTGTACTGTAGCATACCATTCATTTTACTTCAAGTGGCTCTCTTTCGTGTAAAGAGTCATAATTTGCCTGCCAGCTTACAAGCGTAGATGTATTCAGTCACCGTTATTTATTCAAGTTTATATAATAAAGTATCATCCATTCCTAGACATTCATGATGTATTGTTCTATATCTCTCTTGCTGTTGTGTGAAATTCACCTTTTTTGGCTACCTGGGCAACTCCACATGGGAAAATTTAGTAATATTTATTTCAATTGCATCTAATTTTGCTGAGAGGCTGTATATTGTTAATGTTTTGCTTTGAATCTGTTAAATATGTAACATAGTTTGAAAATCTCTCTTCAGAAATATGCTAGATATAATTTTTCAAATATCATGGACTGTTTAATGACCAAAATGGGCAATTTCTCTGTAGGATATCTGTTACCTTTATTCTCCATACCTTAGGGCCTTCCATGTGAAAATGTAAATGTTTCTGTCTTCCTGGATCCTAGGAATTAGTTTATACTACAGTTTATGGCCCGTATTCCGATAGCGAGGTTTAAGTTAACCCTGGTCTAAATCTGTGGTTTAAGTATGGAGAGCCAAAAGAGGATTGAATCTATGATAATCAATGTTTAATTTACCAGCTCATTTGGCACTCATATTATTTAAAACTGTCTTGGAATAAAAACTTCAATAGTTTTCTACATTATTAGAGTATGGGAAAAGAGAGCAGTTAACATACGAATTATTCATTGTAAATGAAATTTTGGCACTATGGCTACCCATACTTAAACCACAGATTTAGACCAGGGTTAACTTAAACCTCGCTATCGGAATACGGGCCAAATGGGTTTCACCAGCCTCTGATAGTCTGTCACTGAGATATGGCTCAAAATGTCATGTAATTCTGTTACCACCCATGTGGAATTGCCCACCTACCAACGTACAGAATATCTCGAAAAGTGGATGAGCTTAACAATTTTTACACACTGCAATATGTTTGCTTGCAGTTTCTGGAGAAAAAAAATGTGGGCCTGTGGCGCCCTACATGTAGCCCCAACAGTAATCTGCAGTCTCTGTCGGTATGATGTCACAACAATGATATAGGGGAAATTGGGACTGGGGATGGTGGTGGAGGGGTGGGGGGGGGTTTGGGGAGCTGCAAATCCTTCCTTTTTTTTCAAAAAGAAAAAATAATGATATACATGCATGAAACTCACAAAAATATCGTTGGAAATCAAGAATAGGTTTAAATTTAATTAAATGTTTTGCCGAAAACATTACATTCTTTATGCCTTTAAATCATTTTCAAATGTTGACTTTATTTCTGATTTTTTATGCAAAAGCCATTATTTTTAAAAAAGTGATGACTTACAAATTGCTTCAAAATTCACCTAACAGCATGAATTGATCTTTATAACTGGTTGAGATATACCTTGTTTCCTGTTCATTGTTAAAGAAAAAAGGCTACATTATCTCCATTTTTTAAATAAAGTATCATGTCTTTTATTTGTTACAATGATTTTTTACTTCACAATTTTTCTGAAACTAATCCGCTGCTGAACTGTGAAATATATGACTATCCTCTCTTAAATAATTGAAAAAGACTGCTCTCTACCGCCCCCCCCCTCCCCTCCTTCCCGAATAAACGAAGAAGCTTAAATTATTATGCACTGTTAATCTGTTTGCTTTCTCCCTTCTTTCTTTTGTATTTCAGTCTTGTTAAGAAGTATTTTCTCAGTTGGTTTCATTTTTTTCATGTCTGTTCATTCATTCCTACATTCTTCTTTGCATCTCCCACCCCCCTTTTTTCCCCTCTCTCTCTTTCTCTCTCTCTCTCTCCGTCCCCTGTCTTTCTCTATCTATCTATCTATCTATATTTTTTCTCTCTTACTTTCTCTCTTGTCTTAATATCTTTCTCCTTCTTTATTTCTTTCTACCTAATTTTTTTATCTAACTTTGTATTTTTCTATTCTCTATCAATCTATCTTCACTCATCTTTTCATTAATCAATCCACCCAATTCTTCTCATCAATAACATCACAACACCAACAATTTTTGCAATAAAGTCTCATTTCTTTTGCACCCACCTTAATTTTAAATCTACACTTCAAAGCCATGGTGTTATTTAACACCTATTGGATAACAGTGCAACACAAAAAAACTTATAGATAGATAAATATTTTAAAACAAAATAATAATGACAATACTTATGGCGAATCGGATGGATTCTAAAATGATATAAATTTTTGATTATTGCAATATTTTTAACAATGAAATATATTAAAAAAAAAACACCATTGGAATTACATTTGCTTCAGTGCTAGTGTTGTTTTAAAACAATACCAGTTGAGTGTTGCACAATAAAGATCCCCAAAAGTGTTTAGATTAACACCATGGTTTTTGCCATGAACACCTGCACATCCTTACAATGAAAATATACTCCCCTGCGCAACAAACATGCTTCTAAAACATGATATCGTCTGCTGCCCTCTGGAGTTCCGTTACTGGAGAACGTCTGGAATCCGTCAAAAAACACCCCTCACAATCACTTCCAATAAGTAAGTCCACTTGCATGATGTGTTTTCTACAAAGAAGTACTAGAAATTAGTATTATCATACATGTATTTACCATAATTTGAAGCATTATTCCTATTCATACAAAATCACAAAATAATGAATTTTATAGTAGTCTTCATACTTATACAAGCAATTTCTTATATAATGCAGTTGAATTCAAACTTTATTGAAAATTTAATTTTTGTCATTTTTGTACTTTAAAAAATTGTTCCTCAACACATGATTATGAACTGCATGTAGGTTATTGTTTTTAATAGGTCAGGGATGCCTGTTTTCTGGCTAAAGCCTGAATTTGGGCCCTGGAAATTTAATTTCAGGCCATAATTTTAGCATTTTTTTGTACAAAATATTGTCTGCTTGGTGGTTTTGACTAGCATACCTGATACATGTAACTCAGTTAAGTTTCAACATCATTTATTTTAGGCTACTGTAATATTGATTCGAGATATTTACTTACTATTTCTTATTATTTCCTATTATATTTTTCCTAATGTTCATTTCATAGGTAATGGAAAACATTAGATAACAAGACACTTGCTTTAATATGCAAATTATATTTAGACCTATACAAACAAAGAAATTTGAACCTCATGTGAAATTTCTACCCTCGCCTAATCTACCATTTCGACTTATTTTTTTCCTCATTGACAAATTTCTTGGGAGTGTTGAGCTCTCAGCCGTACAGAAAATATACTATGTGGGACTGTTCAAATACATATTCTATAAAGTAAGTCCAATTTTGGATGCGATTGCATTGTTTTTGCATGCATGAATAATTCCAACAGCTTTTGTATGTTTATTATTTGTTTTATTGTGCATTATGATTACAATGTAAGACTAACTTTTAGCTTTCCCGCTATGTTTATTTGTTATTTTACAAATCTTAGTGCACCCCAAAATTAACATCATGCATGATGCCATTTCATGTTTTGCATGTTCTAATTTCAGTTCATTTTGCGATTAATCTATTTCAAATAATGTTCTTAAAAGAAGGTGTCATTGTCCTTTGAAAGAGAAAGTAGAATATAAAACCCCTAAAATATTAAGTAAAGCAATACTATAAGTATTAATGATAATAATATTAGTATTATTAGAGCATTTATATGATGCTTTATACTGTGAACTACCAGCCTACTATCCAGATTTTTTGGTATTTTGTTAATTTCCAAGTTTCTGGTCATATTAGTTTTACTCAATTTTGCAGCCAATTGTTTATATTATTATGTACCTATATTTTCCCTTTAGATTATTGCCTTGTGTATATTTTTGTTGTATGGCCCGTGAAAAACTGCTCTGATCAGTTATTAGGCAACCCTACTAAAATCAATCAATCAATTTCAAATTACAAATCAAATTATTTTCATGACTGGTTTCTGCTGGGCTTGATTATTAATGGTTCAGAATGAGTCTGCATCTACATTATATTCTACTACTAGCAACATAGGGAATGATATAGTCATAAATTATGTGTTGTTGTTCTGCAGATTCTTGCCCAGTATCACAAACACTTGATACAAGTCATAATTTAGCCTGCAGATCAGATACATTTCAGATGATATTTCCCACAGTGTGTATTGTGATATTTTTGATTGGCACATCAAAAGTCAACATAATCATAATGTAAACACACAATCAAACAAATAATTCTGAGAAGATAATCAATTAGATTATACACATGAGAAATCCTTGAACAAACCTTGTCTCTTTAAAACTACCTTTCTTGCTACATTTTTTTCATTCATGTTTCCTGCATACACCTTCTGAAGATTTCAATTTTGCCCTTCTGATTTTTGTTTTTGCTTATTTAAAGCAGTCGTATCTACATTGCATTTGCATGTTTCTATGTCCACTTTCCATTCGTATTACATGATATTTCATGTACTTTATTTTGATTTAGTAAATTATTTCACTTTGGACAAAGAGGATTTATCCAGCTCTTTTTTGTTTTGACAAGATTCAATTGATAGGGTACATATTTGCACCTTTTGCCAGGTAGGGGTTACTCCAGAGTGGGTGGTGTTAATGAATATGGGGTAATTATTACCCCCCTCCCCCCACCTCACAAATTTTACATGAATTTGCATATATCATTTGAATTTGAATTTGAATTTATTGTATTTCCACTTTCAATTTTTACAATATTCACAATGATATTTACAAATTTCTATACAAATAATTACTAATTTATATATAAATTACAAATCACAGAGTAAAACACATAGAATTGAAATACATAGTAGAATGAACGATTTCACGAAATCAAAAGGTAAGGAGTACCAACTAAAAAGCACAGCTTGTATGGGGTTGTCCACCTAGCTAAGATGGAAATTGAAATATACCTCAAAATTGTCCAAAAAGGTGAATAAATGTAACATAACAAATATTGATAATGAATATAATTCCTGCTCTTCTTTTATCAATGGGGCTCAAGTTGCTTGTTCCATTGGTATGCTCATATAGCATGTCTTATTTTACTACATCTTGAATCACATGCATTTTTTTTTCATTATTACTTAGATTTTCTAGTCTTTCTTTGATGTTTTTTCATCACAAATACATGATCATGAAGTTAGCCTTGATTTTTAGCATTGACTTCATGTAATATAAAACTTTTATAAACTAGGTTGATGTTGCTAGAAATTGCATTTGATCAACAAGCACCAATCAATATCATTTTTTCACATGCTTCTTGTTACAACTGCAAACCCTGTGCAAATGAAAATGCGTGTGTCAATTTGAAACTGATTTGCTTTTGATTTGCAATCAATTGCAACTTTCTAGCATCTCTGCATATGATTTTAATCTCAGTTTGTTGATCGGGAACCATTCATGTACATGAATATGTCTGTTTTGCATTTAGTATCTTGAAAACAAGTAAATGAATTTATATTTACAATGTAGGTCTTTTATTTGGGTTGATTTTGGCATGTTTCCATTTGATTGATTTTGAGAGTTGCTGCAGTAATGAAAGAGAAATGCTTTCGAATGTTACATTTTGAATGTAGTGTACAATATTCATGGCATGTTCAAAATAGCGAAGTTTCTCCTTTACCATTGGTCTGCTGTTAAAACATTTTGTGCTGGTTTATATTTCTTTTAATAGCTTAGGACATTATAGTGTGTTTTGTAACCAAGGTGTTGCCCATGTTTATATATTGATTAAGTTCTGTTTGTGTAGTAGAAAATGAATAATGTAATGAATGATATTTTAATTTTGAAGACTGGGTTTTGTTGAGTGAATTGCCTTCTGTCTGATTTTATTTCAGAATCTGTGAGATGAAGAAATTATTTATCAGATTTTATTCATTTGTTGAAAACACTTCATCAATGTCTAAGTAAATTACTGTATGTCATAATATACATTTGTCATAATCTAAATATTGTCTTTATTGTAAATTCAAGTTTATTAGTTATTACATCTTCTAATCATTTATTTGGGAGACACTTTCTATCTGTATAAAATCCTTTTTCATAGATTTTAGGATATTGCTTGCAATTCTGTGCGAATTCTATTTCTGCCCTATTTTATAGCAGTATCAATTGATACACCTTTTCGAGCTGGAAGTTGTGAAGTTTTTTATTTCCAATTTTAAGTGTTACTCTTTTGCAATATTCTAATTCTATTCTTTCAGTACACTGCATGAATAAGCAATCAGCATACTCCACCTGATTGTTTGAAATTCATGACATGAATTTTTGCAGAATTCGGCAAAAAATATGTATGTCTAATATTTGCATCAAACATGATACTTGATTCCTGACATTCATGTGTGTCGATGCCCAATGAAGAAGCACCTTGTATTTTGCAACTCTTTTCACTGCATTTAACAAGCTATTTTTGTTCTTGTTTTTTCTTTTGTATTTCTAGATGGAGGATGATGTCACAGATGGAGGTGGGGTTGTTGCCATGGCGACGGTAGTGCAAGCAGGAGCAGAATCATCAGATGACAACTTGGTAAGAAAATAGGATGAACAAATTTGTATTTTTCATTTGTATGCCTCCTCCACCGTATGGTGGTGCTAGAGGCATTGGGTTGTCCTTCCGACTGTATGTGTGTCCGTCCCTTCGCCCGTCCCTCTGTGTGTCTTTTTTTGTGTGTCCGTGCGTGCATGTTCGAAACTTGTTACCACGATAACTTCAGAACTGCTGGACAAATTTTGACCAAACTTGGCCCAAGTATGTATAAGCATGTGAGGATGAATTGATTAGGTTTTGGGTTCAGGGGGTCAAAGATCAAAGGTCACAGGTCAAAACACTCGTAAAAATCACCTGAAAAAGCTTGTTATTGCTATATCTTCAGAAAAATTGAACCAATTTCTTTCAAACTGAGCTCAATTACGTATTAGCATGTGAGGAATAAGTGATGAGATTTTTGGTTCACGGGGTCAAAGTTCACAGTGCCCAAAATTGGTAAAATCACCCAATATGTTTCGGATTTCTGATGGCATTGAACAAGTGATAATCTAATTTTTTCTGATCACGTGGGCATAAATTACGACTGCGCGAATTTTTTTTGTAGCCTTTGTAGGTTTTAGAAATTTTGAAAGGTTTCAATGTTTGGTCATTGCCTAAAAACAATTGTTCATATTTTTAGCTTTTGTTTCTACAGAAGTCTTAAAATTGTCAATGGTTTGAAACTGATTTGTCATTTGTATCCATTATATAGCGCAATAATACTTTAAAATCATATGTTTAGTATTCATATGAGTTTCCAGTACAAGAATCAGGTAGATTTTATTTGTCAAAATGCCAATATAGTATGCTACTACGATTTATTTCCCAAATCAGATTGTTATCCGGTTGTAAGGTGTACTGTCGGCCAAAGACTTATTGATAATAATAATAATAATACATGAGATTTATAGAGCGCCATTATCAATTTTGATAAAATGTTCAAGAGACATAAAAGATTTACAAATATTGAAACAAAGGAATGAATGAATGTCTGTCTTCAGAAAGCTCTTTATAAAGTGTCGTCCATGATTATAGAATCCATTTTTTTTAATTTTTTCAAAGGATGCTACTGGAGAGAGCAAAGAAGAGGAAGAGAGTGATAGCGAATCAGAAGATGAATTTGGATATACCTGGAGTAAGTCTTTTTCCTTAATCTTCTCTCAGTAGAATTCAACAGGTAGAAATGTAGCTTTATTTCAAATAAACCAGGTTTATCGAAAGCATATCGACGCTCACGCTTGTTAAATTCATTCTACAAGAGTTAGCTTTGGTTAAGTGTATTGCTATTTAAATGGGTTTACAAACTGTCAGATGTTGATTTTTATTACTTGAAATGCAATTAGAGCCTAATTCTCAGGTATTTATTATGTTACCTGTTTGTAATATTTGTACTGTGCATTCCTGTTCTGACTGGTTTTAATAAATTCATTCATTCATTTTAATGATTGTATCTTACTGTCAATAGTATATTTGTTTGTTTATTATTGTTTCTTGTATGGAATGCGTGTGATTACTGAATTATTTTGATGGAAAATAATCTCATCTGGCAATATTATTTGCTAATGAAAATTTATGCGACTGTTCCTTTGATTTTTACCATTTCCTTTCATAATTCTGATTTTTTTATCTTTCCTTTTCATCTACAGAGAAACTAAGTGAGCGTTACAGTGATTTAGATGGGGAGTTGCATGTATTTGAGCTCACGAAAGGAGAGCGGGGACTTGGCCTTAGGTAAGCTTGAGAATGGTGGATGAAGGTTTTAGTGGTATTGATGGTTTTGTTTTTTGGTAGTGATGGTAATGGTTATGGTGATGGTGGTGGCGATGGTGATGATGGTGGTGATGGTGATGGTGGTGGTGATGGTGGTGGTGGTGGTGGTGGTGGTGGTGGTGGTGGTGGTGGTAATAATGATGATGATGAAGAGGATGATGATGACGGTGATGGTGATGGTGGTGGTGATGGTGGTGGTGGTGGTGATGGTGGTGATGGTTGTGGTGGTGGTGATGAGGATGGTGATGATGATGATGATGATGATGATGATGATGATGATGATGATGATGATGATGATGATGAAGGTGGTATTGATGATAATGGTTGTAATAGGCGATAGTGATAGTAGAGGTGGTGATAGTGATAACAATGGAAGTGTTGGTGATGGCGATGATGCTTGTGTTGATGATAATGTCAGTGGTGATGGTGGTAGTGATTAAGATTGTAACAAAGATGGTGATTTGCTGGTAATCTTAAGACGATGGAGATAATGATGTTGTAATTCTTTATTCTTTGTTTTCTTTTCCTTAGCCTTGCTGGAAACAAAGACAGAAGTAAAGTCAGTGTCTTTGTTGTAGGCGTCAATCCCTCAGGAGCTGCAGGCAAGGATGGAAGAATACTCATCGGTGATGAGATATTGGAGGTAGGTGCTAGATAATTTTGATGATTGTTAAGGTGATGGTATTTTCGGTCGTGGCAATGTATGTGGATGTCCTTAAGAAAAAATCAGGAAAGAAGGGGTATAATCAGTGGTCGTGAATGTTTTTTTAGGTATGATGGTGGGGAAGGTAGTGGTGGTGGTGATGGTGGTGGAGTGATGGTGATGTTGGTGGTAGTGATGGTGGTGGTGGGGGTGGTGGTGGTGGTGGTGATGGTGGTTGAGGTTGATGTGTTAATGTTGGATGTCAATTTTATAAGGATTGGAGAATACTTATTGTTGCTGAAATCATAGATGTACATGATGGTAGTGTTGACACCATTTATGGTAGTCAGTGATGATGGAAGAGGTGAAAAAAGTTATGGTGAAATTTGTAAAGATGATAGTGAAGGAGATAGTGGTGATATTTTTATGACACAAGTGACAGTAATGGTGCTTTCATATTTGTCTATTCAGAATACATGGTCATAAGGAATATTAGATTGCTCATAAGTTTGGCAGACGTGCGTTAATCTTAAAATACTGTAAATGTATTGCTCATTTTATTGCTTTTAATTATTGGAAGTGATAGTGGTGTTGATGGTGATAGTAATGATGATAATGTGATGATGTCACTCTCTTGTCTTCTTGAAGAAAAAAATCCATCTCTTTTCTCCCTTCAGATTAATGGCATCAAGGTTCATGGCCACTCCCATCAGAACGCATCCAGCATCATTGGCGGCCTTGCTCCAGGAACTGTCAA